>MU872784.1:1402-17323 GCA_036418205.1 Ostertagia ostertagi | reverse complement strand
GTGCTGCCATGAGGAGGTCGTATCAAATCAATTCAAAATTGGAGTTCGACTTACCAACATGTAAGGTAGAACTATAAGGAGGTCCTTGATTTCCGGATACAACCTTTTCCGAGAAGTCGCATTAACATTTGTTTTCCAGCGAGCCCGAGAGGAGGTCCCGACACGTATTATCATTTGGGAAAATGCTGAACGCAACGATTTTGATTGGTAGGTCGGCTAGCGTATTCCTCAGACTCATCCTTATTGAAAACGTAGAGGTATCGTGGTTCGCGGTCTCTACGTCATTGAACAAAAGAGTAATATCACAAGTGACCTAACACGTCGGTGAAATTTGCTGGTTGGGAACAGATCTGCAAGACATGTATCCAGAGCCTGGTTCATAGCATGCCAAACAGAATCTTACAAGCTTTGGTAGGCCTACCGATTTTAGATTCTGAAGATATTGCCGTTTTTAAAAGTGTCCACATACTTTTGATACAGGGGTACAGTGACACAAGGTTTTTCCATCATTTAAAAAATTAAAGCTGCATGTAAATTGGTGAGAAATGAGAAATTCTAAGGTTTTCGCATAAGAGAATGGTGGTGGTCGCATGGTACAGAAGTCAACAGTTTTCAAGAGAATAGAAAATTTTAGGGTGTCCACATACTTTTGGTACGCACTGTATTTGTATGATAGATAAATAGTGGTTTTCCGGCCATTTTAGTACAGTCATGTTCATGCAAAGTCAAATGATGATAAAATCGTACTTATGCATCGCCTTGAGTTGCTTCATAGAAAATGCCGATTTAAACAACAAACACACAAATTTAAAACTGCGAAGGTTGCCTGGGATGCACAAAAATTCCATTTTTGTGGCATTCCATTCGGATGTCTGCTGCAGTTTCTTTAGTTGATGCTTCTTCGACTGACCGTCACTGTCATTTCCAAGACATCTCACTAACAAAAAAAAGACAATCGTTTTCATTCTCCCCTATTTCGGTAGAGTCTTGATAACTTACCGGAAGTCGATTTCGCGAATTGTAGCGGGTTTGTACGTGATCTTTCGATGGCACTTGGTAAGTCCGATCGCGTGGAGTGATCGCTTTGTTGGTCAGTGAGGTCGCAATCAAGTTCTAAAGGAACAAGTAAATTCACTGGTCTTTTGATCGTTCGACCTGTGGCTGTTAACAGGCACACTTCGCGAATCGCGTCGTCGTCTCCCTTGTAGACGCACTTATACGTTATACGCACTAATTTCCATTCATTGCGTGACAGTACGGGGTCAACCAAAAGCACTATAGCTCCAACATGTAGGGTTAGTTTCCAGAATTTAACTATTTACGATGATGCTCGCGAAGGCTAAGGCAAGTACTGAGCGTGCCACGCTTTCCATATCCGCTCTGTAGCAGCACAAGAGAATAATAGGGCCCTTTTGCTTGTTTGCGTGTCTGAAGCGCCGCAGTCTTCTCAGGAGGGATGTACTCGCTGTCTTCGGGAGCTAGCGCAGTTGATGGAATGGGTGTTTATTAAAATCGCTTTTGCCAAAACGACAGTTACGAACTGTTTTAAATCGGATCTTGGATATTAAAGGGCGCATGGTCCAGCTCGCTTCAATGTTTTGTCAGCTGTCGTAACAGGATCGCCTGTAGCCCATCTCTTTCCATCTGGTGTAAAATGGCTGTTTAACGAATTAAAAATAAGGCTTTCATAAAATTCGCCTTGGCCGACTGCGCTTGGTAATGTGTATCAATTGAATTCGCGGGTGGTGAGTCAGTTTAGCAAGGACGTTAAGCTGCAGGCCATCACTGGGGATTTCGCCATTAATTCTCGAGTAATAGAACAAGAAATGGCGGCGCGGGTCGGCATGTTATCATATTACTATCGCATCCGAGAAAGAATCTCTCTCCATGCATTTATAAACGCGTTCGGTCCATATTTTGGACCACTTATTATATGGATCATACGTGAAACGCGCAGGTAATATACGCCCGGTAAAATTTTGGAAAAATAGGGGATTATGGTCTAATACTTCTGGCAGGTCAAAAAATTAGCAAATGTGTTACAATGCGACTTCTTTGAGCTCTGTGAGCTGGTATATCTGTCATGGCGGTTTATTGGTATGGGGCTCCATCGGACACACTGATTGATGTACCTGCGAGCTTATTGGCGCAAACGCGGTATCTAGAATGCCTATCTCACATTTGACATTGTATGCGCAATGCCACTGTGATATTCATTATGTGCATTTTGGAATATTAGACGCTACAGTTCGGATTTACGAGCAATAGGAACGGGGAACCTGGATTCCTCGTCAAGATCCGAATGACCTAGTCTCCCTCTCGCACGCGAAACGAAATCGCTTCATCTGAACAATTTGAGTGTACTGTCCATAGTCTTGAGGTAGGAGGGTGAAACTTCTTCGTTGTAGCCGTACAAGTGCCTTTCTCCCCTGTTTGATGTCAACACCCTAAAATTATCGTTCCCAAGACCATCCGTGTGGCCGAGTTCTGGTAACACCTTTTGATACCTTCTATCCTAATTTTTGAAAGCCTTTGTACGAGACGCCGAAGAAATTTCAAAGTCCATGCCATGATTCTATCCGCTTTTGTTAGCGTACTGTAGCGTGACTAAGGAACCAGAACGTCAGTTTCCTAGCTCGCAACATTCACGCAGGACTCTGTCTCTTCTGATAGTGCAAATGGTGGGTTTTCTGGAATCGTAATAGGAGCGGTCAGGGATCCTAGGCCACCCCGCATGAATTATTGAGAGTTCCTTTCTATCGGCTGAATTTGTAGTTGTAGGGACATATCGGATGAGAACCTTTGGCCCAATCTTATTATTGAGAGCAGAATGGAATATAATTCTCTCACCCTGTTACTGGCAAATACTTCCAAATCATGAGAACTGGGAGTTTTCTAATGGTGCTCGACCGTCGAGTTCTGGTTGAAAAACCAGGTCTGGAAATGGAATGACGCGACTTGTTGGGAAACCTAATAGTGTAATGTTTAGAAGAGGTCATGCATAAGTAGAGGTACAGTATTGATTGATTTCTCCCAAGGGAGCAATGTCTAAGGTGTTCCAGCATACATGACGTGGGCGGAGGCCCGCCCACAATGGGCGGAGCGCGCTCTGAAGTGTACAGCGTTTTCTACAAGTCCTCATAATTCGGGCCGGAGAAGTCTTAGTGAGCCGGAAAAAGGTGGATAGAGGGTGGAGGAGTGGAGGCCAACTGTCATCGGTGGGCGGGGCTGACCAAAGTGGGCGGAGTTTGCGACGGAAATTATAACTCGGTTTCCGGAAGTTCTAGAGAACGGGAAAAGGGTGGACCTATTCCGACAACGCACGGGAGGACAAATACTATTGGTAAGTGGAGCGGGCAGGAAAGTGGGCGGAGTTTGCGACGGAACTTCATAACTTGGCTCCAAGTAGTCCTGGTGAAGTGGGCGAAGGGGAGGAGGTGAATTTCTTATGGTGTGCGGGATACACCAAAAAAGCAGGATTCGCCGCCAAAATTATAAATCGGCTCAGAGATAGTTCAGAGATCGGGTAAAAAGTGGGGAGAGGTTGGCGAGGAAGAAAAAGATAGGTGGGACATGCAAAGAAATAGGCGGAGTTTACCACGAGATTATAAATCGGTCCAGAGGCAGTCCGAGACCGGGAAAAGCGGACAATTGGTTGACGAAGGGGGACAATTGGTGGACGAAGGAGGGAAGGTCAAAAGCCATCGGTGGATGAGGCATGGGACAATCGGATAGAATTCAGCTTGAAAGTCAAATATTCGAAGTGTATTGGGCCAAATTCGAGAATTTACGCCGCACCATCCATATCGCCGCAGAACTGTGCTGTGCGCGCAACGCGTGCGGCGCCAACTGGTTGTATTACTCTTTTTTATGTTGCAGTCATAGGTCTGTAAACGAAGACAAACTTTCTATTAAGCTTTTCGCGCAGAATAACTCTACAGAAGTGGTTGCCGCAAGACATTGTTTAGCAGCCGGTCCAAGAAATGCTCTAAAGGTGCGGTTCGACCAGCACCGCGTTAACCATGAACTTTTTGCGCGGATTTGCAGTGAGGGTATGCAATGAAACAGCCAACAGTCAACAATAGTAGCGTGACCGGAAACTAACAATAAGTGAAGGCTCCGTAAGGTTTTCAAACCTGGGCTACACATCTTGCGATGACTGCTGACTAATACCAGTTATACTTAAAGACCAACGTCTGAGGTCATAGGACCTGAGCAAGGTCTCACTTTAGGTTAACAAACGTTTGAGATCAGATGACCTACCAGGTTTTTCTTATCAGGTAGCACTTGAAGGCGTACTGTATTCATAGCGTTAACCAACTGCCCTTGAATTCCCTCAGGTATATTTATACTACACCATTTCTTCTAAAAACAAGAGTAGACCAAATGAACAGCGACAAGTTTTCAATGCACATGATAGCAAACCTGTAGTACGTCCTACGTTGAACAAAAGCACATAGCACAGCTGAAAAGCACATTCATCTCTTTACAGGCTATTAGCCTACTCCACGCTTTCGATTGAGAAACACTCTGCTCATGAGTCCGTTTTATTAGTTCTCATGGTGGGAAAAACATCCATGAATTGAACGACAGGGGAGAAGATGTTTAACGAAAATTGGTTCTGCTATTAGAAATAGAAAACAGGTAGTGAAACTTACCAGTAGAAGAACATACGGGTGCATTGTGAACGAGCGATGGCTTTGACTCAACTTGGATCTGATGTTCTACCACAACTGAAGCTGCTTTTATATATTCGCCACGACTGAGAAGGACAATTCTCTCAGTGGAGAAAACAGCGTTAGAAGAGCAAAGATGAAGTCATCTGTTTCTACATTGTGTTCGTGACATGGCAATCCACCGCAGCTTCGAGCAACAAGCGAATTTTTCCGAAGCCCTTTTTACGAGAGACACACATCGTGTGGGAACATGGAAAACACAGAAGACCACGTTTTTACGAGAGGTCGCCAGAGCCACGTATAGGATTTGGCAGCACGGCAGCAAGGCGCCAGCAGGGGCCCCTTGGCACCGTTGTCTCGCACTTTTGAACTCAACCCTCTTTCTCACTCTAGGAAAAACTACTTCTTGGCACCTAAGCGAGACCCGTAGCTTTAAAATGGTTTCGGCTATGTTTTTCCGAGAGATTGATCTAAATAAGGAATTCGGACGTAAAAGATGGTTATCTGCCCATGTACGACAATAATCGTGTTTTGCGCAGCATTTTCAAAGTACAGAATTTTCTCAGCAAACTTTGCAGCGATTGAGTGATCAAATCGTAACATATAATCATAAACAAGACTACTGTGGAGAGATTTCAATTTCCTTTCATTGGAACGTACTTCAAAGTGAGATGCTACCATATCCTCATTTGCGTAGAATTGTTCAATTCTGAGTAGGTTATTGAGAATACAACTTATAGGTGAAACATTGGGGCATGGTCGCCGTTCCCTAGTTCAACGTTGTGGACGATATGCCGCCACAATGAAGCAGTAAAAACGATAGTTCCCAAGGTAATTTTTCTTCGCCCCTTTTTTGGTATTCAGAGAGCCATTTCAAGGAAAAATGAACCATAGTTTCATGGTTCCTGCATGTGCCCCTATATCATGCAAAAAACCGTTTTGGAAGAGCTTGGCACACCTTGAACGAACTCCCTTGTAAGAACGAATTTATGAAACGGATTCTTGTCACATCACTCCCCAACTGACCTTTTACGTATCTCGGTAAGTCACTTGTATTCACATACACAAATTTAACCTAATGTACATGTATATGCAAATATATGTGTATATGTATATGTGTATATGCATGTGCTCATGTACCTGTATATCTACATCTATTAGACTTTTCTATGAATCTATACAAAGATCTATATGATAAACTCAAAGATAAGAAACTATGAAGAAAATCACAAAGTTGCACAGGATAAAGCAAACACAAATGTAAGTCATTTATATAAAAACCTTTATATACATATAAAATAAATGTAGCTTAATATACACACTCCAAACCACCACTCCTCCTTCCCCTTACTGATGAGCACTAAGGGAGGACACAACGTTCGTCTAGTTTCCGTCTAAGGGCACGTGCGAAACGGAAACTAGGCTACTCTTTGTTCGACCCCACATAATAAAGTAACAGAAAATTTTCTCTCAATCATGTCAGGAAATCAAACATTATTGTATTTGTAAAAAGTATACTTCATAATTTCACTTATCCGCAAGTGGAGCTGGGACCCATTTGGCAGAATTGTGCAATCCTCGAAGCAGATAATGACTGCAGATCCGTTTTGAGGTGGTTACGGTCAGCTTAAAGGAAGCGATTACGATAAAGGGAGCGCATCGGGGAAGCATATGCACCACACGAATCAGTTACTTGGCTGCCAAGGAAGCGAGGTGTGGCGCTTTCACGACGAAAGGTGCGCTGGTTGCTGAGCAGGACTTCGAAAGCACTCCGCCCCCAAAAGCGATCCGCCCACTAGTTTAGTTGGTGATTTGGACGAGCTGCGTTCCAGCAGCGGCACAACTGGGAGCAACTTGATTTTAGCGCGGTTTGAATAGGGCCACTCAATGCGTTCCGGTAAACTCATTTGTACGTCCGCTTTCTGAGCTGTTACCTGTTCATGGGTGTAAACGCAAAAAAGAGGATGTCCGGTTTTACTTTCTTGACGGATTTTTTTTGCTTTTTTTGCCACTGGCGTACCATTGAGTACCACCAGAGTCTCTTGCAAGCCCTTTTAGAATCTATGGTAATCACTGCCCCAGTCTTCTTTCTCCGGGGTTGAACATAGGAACGGAGCAAGTGCTATTGATTTCTGCAAGATTATAGAATGTTATGGATTGGGGGGTGCCACTGAGCCAACTTCAGACTTTCATTCACCGACATATGTTCTCGTGTCGTCATCCAGAAACAACTTTATCTACAGCAAGCCACAGGCTTGCGAGATCCACACTTCTACACAGCTGCGCAGTAGATGTCTGCGCTGGCGGGAAGTCTTCATTGATGTCATATTTTCATGTTATCAATATTAATGTCATGTTTGAGGTGCGCAGTGAAGCACTCCAACAAACAGAGAATAGAATCCACTTCGGGCGGAGGTCTCCCTTTCGCAGATCGCTTCGGCTGTTGAGCTGCATCCATGCAGCGGAGCCTCCAAATTTGTTGCAGGCAGAAATCAAATCCTCAACGTGGCCATTTTAAGTTGTGCGGGACTTAGTTAGCAGTTTTAGTAACCTTCGGATAGAGCAAATTTTCTTAGTTTATGGGCGACGTATTAAAAAAATTTTTTTTTCCCCGGATGGAGGAAGCTCCGACAGGAGTTATGGCTCTGAACAGAGATAAAAAACTCGCACTCTCAACGAATTTCTGCTACGCTGTTTGACATTGACTCGATGGTTCAGGCGCTGTTCGCAAAAACTTGATGAGCAAATACTCTTCCTCCGTAGTTATTCGGTCTGACCTCTAAGGGGTTATTCTTTGATACAGATGGAGATATTGCAGCCAAAAGCGAAAGTATTTGAGACATTATGATCAACCAATAATGGACAAAACCGATCCCCTGAAATGATCCCTGAAATCACAGGCTCACCTGCGGCGCGGATGCGAGCGCGTGCGGGTGACGTCGCTTTGACGGATTGAGCAAAGCTGCGCCATTACTTTATAACATTATGTAGTAGACACTATCAACTCTGACTTCACTGTGCAGTAAGTGGAAGTAATTATGAAGTATGGACTTATTGAATCAACTCCAATTGATTGAGCGCTCATGAGGGTTTACACACGAAACCGCTGATCTCCTCCACATTCGCAAATAAATTCCTATTTTCAAGGGCCAAAACTGTACCTCTACACAATACAATCATTTCGCTCACAGCACTACTGATTGCACTAGTTGGTGAGGTGCCAGCAACCTTCTACTATTCAAGCGAAGTGACAGCGACGCTTTCTATCCCGTTCTCTCGTCGCTGTTGCCGCAGCTGTGACGTCATCCACACGCGCTCGCGTCCGCGCCGCCGGTGAGCTTTTCTCTCTACCCTAATTACACTGCGCGTTGATAATGTGGGCTGATCCACATTCGCTCCTAGCCTCTCATTGCTTGTTCCTTATCTTGATAAGGTAAGGAACATTGAATAGGCTTTGGAGTGAAAGGGCTTGGGACGGTTAGAGTAGGCTCTCATCTACGGAAACACTGCTCATACGTCTTTTCTAAAAGGTACGGGTCGGGATTGAATTAGTGTGTTATCTTGTTCGAAAACTAGACAAGAAGTGCAATGAGGAACGTTTTTGGTGTGAAAAAGCAAAAAAAACACAAATAACACTGACATTTCCATTGTGAGGTCGGCCGTTGTATGACGGAGAGACACAGTGCTGCGGGAGAGGGAAAACGCGACAGAGCACGTTTTACTGAGAGGTCGCAGACGCCACGTACATATAAGAAGCACTCGGCAGCAGGGCTGTCAGCAGGCGGGGGGGGGGGGGGCTTAGCACCGTTTTCCCCCACTTCGTAAGCCAGCCCTGTTTCCCACTCTAAGAGGGACCACTTCTTGGGACTTAAGCGTGTTCCGAAGCTTTGAAATGGTTCCGGTCCTTTTTTTCCGAAGATTTGATCCAAATAAGTACTTTTTTCCCGGACCGTAAAAGAAATGTTCATGCACAACTGCACGACAATAATCGTGTTTTGCGCAGCATTCTCCAAGTACAGAATTTTCTCAGCAAACTTTGCAGCGAGTGATCAAATCGTGAACATATATAATGATAAACAAGACATACTGTTTTCAATTTCCTTCATCGGAAACGTTTACTTCAAGGTGAGATGCTACCCTGTCCTCATTTGCCGCAGAATTGTCCAATTCTGAGTAGGTTATTGAGAATACAACTCATACGTCAAACGTGGGGGCATATCCCAGTCCTAGTCAACGTTGTGGACGATATGCGCCACAATGAAGCTGTAAAAACTACGGTTCCTAAAGTAATTCTTCTTCGACATTTTTTTTATTGAAAGAGCCATTCAGCAAAAATGAACCATTAGTTTCATTGGTTCCTGCAAGTGCCCCTATATCATGCAAAAAACCGTTTTGGAAGAGCTTGGCACACCTTGAACGAACTCCCTTGTAAGAACGAATTTATGAAATGGAGTCTTATCACATCACTCCCCAACTGATCTTCCTGCCAAATGGGTCCCACTCACCTATCCGCAAGTGAGTGGGACCCATTTGGCAGAATTGTGCAATCCTCGAAGCAGATAATGACTGCAGATCGCATTTTGAGGTAGTTTACGATCAGCTTAAAGGAAGGACGATAAAGAGGAGCGCATCGGGGAAGCATATGCACCACACGAATCAGTTACTTGGCTGCCAAGGAAGCGAGGTGTGGCGCTTTCACGACGAAAGGTGCGCTGGTTGCTGAGCAGGACTTCGAAAGCGCTCCGCCCCAAAAGCGATCCGCCCACTAGTTTAGTTGGTGATTTGGACGAGCTGCGTTGCCAGCAGCGGCACAACTGGAGCAACTCGATTGGAGCGTGGTTTGGCATGGTGCCACCAAACGCGTTGCGGTGAACTCGTTCATACGTCCGCTTTCTGAGCTGTTACCTGTTCATGAGTGTAAACGCGAAAAGGAGGAGTCCGGTTTTACGTTTTCTTGACGGATTTTTTTTTGCTTTTTTCGCCACTGGCGTACCATTGAGTACCACCAGGTCTCTTGCAAGCCCTTTTGGAATCTATGGTAATCACTGCCTTCCAAGTCTTCTTCCTCAGGGGTTGAACATAGGAACGGAGCAAGTGCTATTGGTTTCTACGAGATCATAGAATGTTATGGATTGGGGGCCGCCACTAAGCCAACTTCAGACTTTCATTCACGACATATGTTCTCGTGTCGTCATCCAGAGAACGAGTTTGCCACAGGATCCACACTTCTACACAGCTGCGAGTAGATGTCTGCGCTGGCGGAAAGTCTTCATGTCATATTTTCATGTTATCAATATTAATGTCATGTTTGAGGTGCGCAGTGAAGCACTTCAACAAACAGAGAATAGAACCCACTTCGGGCGGAGGTCTCCCTTTCGCAGATCGCTTCGGCTGTTGAGCTGCATCCATGCAGCGGAGCCTCCAAATTTGTTGCAGGCAGAAATCAAATCCTCAACGTGGCCATTTTTTTTCGACCTAGTGGACCTAGTTAGCAATTTTATAACCGTGGGAAACAAAATTCTTATTAGTGCAATGTATTTAACCTTTGATATGATGAGCGTGAACGGTGTTGGCTTCGAAAGCGAAAGAACTCGCACGCTTCATAATTTTCCTTACGTATATTGCCATTGATCACGAACTTTCTCGTTAGTCCATTGACTCGTAGCAGGCGCTGTCGCCTAATGACTAAAAACATGTAAAAAAAGGAGCTTCGGAAAAATGAAATGGTGTTGAAGCTGCGGGGTATGCAATGCAGGCGAAGCACACTGATAAGATAACCAGTTAGACTTCATCTTGCATTCTGGAAGCGTGTCTCTCACTGGAGAAGATGTCTTCATCATTCGTAGCGAGCCATAACAGCAGCTCCCTTGTGGTAATATCAAGATCCAAGTTAACTAAAACACCATCGCCGCTCATAATGCACCCGTATGTTCTTCCTACTGGTAAGTTTACTACCTGTTTTCTATTTTCTAAAAGCAGAACCAATTCACCCTAAAATTTCTTCACCCCTGTTGTTTATTTCATGGAGGTGTTTTCCAACATGAGAAGTACAGGGTGGTCCAAAATTATGAGGACCAAGACATTGTGTCGTTAAAAACGCATAGTAGCTTGATGGAACAAACCAAACTTCAGGGAAGTATTTGCAACTCTTATCTCAAAGTAATTCCAGAATAGAATTGAGATCTGCCACCTTCCCCGTTTACACGAGCCTTCAGAATGAAGGGGATGGCGCGTGCGCTGGCACGCAACTGAGGGTGTCAAGATGTTTCCATGCCTTCTGCTCTGTTTCTTCAGGGAATCAAAGTTTTGTAGGGCATTTATTTGCACTTGCCTCCAGGGTGTAAAATACAGAAGTCTAGTGATATAAGATAAAAGGTTCCTATGTAACAATTCTTCAAAAGCAAGGAACTCGAAAAATTCGCTTTTTAGGGGATTTTCGCTCTATTCTTGGGTGCTTGGTCCTGTAAAAAGTTCCAAGTATAGTACTCAAAAAGCTTTCTATCCACTACAGATGTGGAGCCTTTAGAGTGTCTGGCTGGGTTTTCACATCGATTTTTTCATTTTGGGAGTACGAAAGTCGACAAGGGGAGAGCTAGTTTCTGCATCTGATAATTGTCCTGGTGGTAACTGTAACCTTTCGAGTCCTCCGAATTTTCCATCTGTGGTGGTTCCAAACTTATTGAAGAGTTGAACTGTTGCTCATAAAGAGCTTCCCTGATTCGTTGGACTGCCGCTAGATGCAACGTGCCACAGCTCCATGAGCTATGACGTGTGTATTAGGTCGTGCAGTTAATCGTTCACTAGCTTAAAACTTGATAATATTTCTTTCAATAGAAATATAGACATTTTACTCTTTTACATAGTTGCATCAAGAAATAGGAGATAGAAGAAAAGAGCGACTTCTGAAAAAGAAGGAGAACTAGGGCTCTATAAGACTCACTTTTAATCAATGCGACTCATGACAGAGGATTTCTCTTCAAATCATACGTACGTGAACAGCGGTCAAGATATTGACTGCGGCGTTTCAAACTTGCTATTGCTTTGTTACAACTGGACCATGAAAATTTTAGAATTCTACATTCAACGTCTGCTATCTATACCATTTAGAAATTACGTTTTTGGTTGTGGTCCTACTACTTGTTTTAGCGAGAATTGTAGCGTGTATTAAAAACAAATCCTGAAGTGAAATAACACCTGAAGAAATTCAAGGTATTGGTTAACGCTTATGAATACAGGCGCATTCAAGTGCGAAGAACCTGTGTCATAAGCTGATCTCCACAACGTTGTCACCGCTAAATGAGACCTGCTTCATAGTCTAAGACGTTGGTCTAATACAGGGTGGTCCAAAATTATGAGGACCAAGACATTGTGTCGTTAAAAACGCATAGTAGCTTTATGGAGCAAACAAACTACAGGGAAGTGTTTGCAACTCGTATCTCAAAGTAATTCCAGAATAGAAATGAGATCTGCCACCTGCCGCTCGTCTTCAGAGCTTAGAGAAGGGGATGGGCTGGAGGCACCAAACGAGGGCATGTCAAAAATGCTTCAGGCCTTCTGCCTGCTTTATCAGGATCAAATTTGATGCATTTATATTGCCCTTCGTCTCCGTGTATCACTGTATCACCATTGTCTTCTTTGATCACATCTTGCTTGTAGGCGGGCGCCAGCAATCGAATGCTCAACGGGACTCGAGATCGAAGAGTAAAAATAAATTTTTTTTTGTTTAGCAGCATTAAGTGAAGAGTTCATATAAAGCTTGTATGAGACATTGTATTTCTTATAATACTATTCATGTATTATTGAAACGCTTCGTGTGTTGCACGTTATAACTATAGTAAGTAGAAGTCTACTGAGAATATTACTACACTGTAACTATAATTTGTTTATTACTACTTTTATACTATACCCTATTGTCTATTTTGTATTTTGCACCGATCTATAAGTGGTAGACGAGATAAATCAAGAGCAACTAGTGAAGAGTTTCCATATAAGTCGTATGACTTCTATAATATTATTCATTGGGTATTATTTGAACGGTCGGCGAATCGGATTACTTTGAAGTTGCCTGTAGCTATAAAAAGATAATTTCGAGTCGTTATCTTTGTGGAGTTTTCCTAGCAGAATGTCTCGGTAAAACTTGAGCGTTTTTAAAGAAAATGATGCCCACTAATGAGAAAGATGTATCAGAAGAACCGCGTTTATCTTGAAAAGAAGATTGCGAACATAAAAATTCCATCAAAGCTGAACACGATCATTAGCTCTCATGTTGAAAACGAAACGTCTATCCCGGCTTTGGCAGGGATGTAGCATGTTGTTCATGACGAAGGGGTGAAGCCGACCATCTAAGCTAGTCATTCAGAAAGCGAGGCGCATCGCGATAGGCGCACCAGTATGCATGACAGAGGGGTGTCAAGCCGCGCAATCGCGCGGGGCGTCAATATTTTAATACAAAATCGTCTTGAGATCGTCGTATTTGGCAGAGGAAAAAGGGATTGCTTCGCACAAATACGCTCTTGAGGCAAATTCACATATTGCATAAATCTTGACCATACACAGAACGAAATCCAGTTACAAGTAGCAAGTTAAGGAATGCGCAATAATGCGGTCGATCGCGGTTTCGGAAACTGTCGTCAAATAGCATGAAGCTGGCAGTCGCGTCTTCTTCGACCCCTGTGTTTGTTGAAAGTCTCAGGCCCGTCTTAGTATTTCACTCTCCACATTCTTGAATTTCCTTTTCTCACTTCCGAAAATGCACGTTATTTCAACAAGAAGCACTTTTCCAGAGTTTTGAATGCAACCTACATACTCAGCGAGGTGTTTTGCACGATTCCTTGTTTCCTCTCAGATTTGATCGGAAGCTGCGGAAGCAAATCGCGATAACAATTGTGCATTTGGTCTCGGATCTTCAGAAATAAGGATTTGGAACACCGGGAGGAAAAAAAAGGCGCGTGCAGTTGAATTAAAGCTTTATCTACGAATGAGCTTCAAATAAGGTCAAGGTTGAATGTTGGCTGTCTCTGGTCTCACGAAGAGGGCTTGATACAACTCAACTTCTGCCAGACACGCCGCTCCGAGAGCAGGAAATTTCATGAGAGTTCGTGCACATGGAGAGCCAAATGTCAAGTGGGTCGCGATGGTTAAGGATTGACAGCAGCGGCAACAATGCAGAGCCTTAGTCGCATTGCGTTCGTAACTTTGAACCTGCAGCGAGTCGCTTTAATATATTCTTGCCGTTTGGGTCCTCTTCTCTCTTTGGTGAGAGCTACTCTATCGCATCTAGTCCCCGCTGCGTCTTGTTTTCTTTCCTACTAGGAGTACCTCTAACTTCCGGTAGATAAGCCCGCGCCGATATCACGTAAAAACACCTCCGCTGGTGCAGTGCACTTGCGTACATCTAGAGACAACCGTAACTTGCCATAGGGGTAATTCGATATGCTGATTACGAAAACGACATTCATTTTTAGCGGTGGCGCCATCTGGCGCCAGTTGGCGTCACCTTGTCACGACCCTTGTTTTCACCAAAATCGGTGTAAACTTCTGTATAGGGGTTATTTGGTGCCCTGATTACGAATATGACATTCGTTTTTGGCATTAACGTTGTTCAACGCATATTTCTCGGTTGGAGAGCGCAGACGAGCAGAAAATAGGCGCCAAATAGCGCCAGCGCCGAGAATGAATGTCATATTCGTAATCAGGACACCAAATAACCCCTATACGGAAGTTTACACCAAATTTGGTGAAAACAGGTGTCGTGACAAGGTGGCGCCAACCAGCGCTAAAAATGAAAGTCATTTTCGTAATCAGGGCATCGAATTACCTCTATAGGCAAATTTGCGGTAGTTTCTAAGGTGTACAAAGTTACACTGCACGAGCGGAGGTGTTTTACGTGAAATCGGCGCGGGCTTATCCACCGGAATTTAGACAACTTAATAGTGCTCTGCCTCTCTGATGAAGAGAAATCGTGGTTGATAAAGGCCGCTATCTAAGAACTGATCCAACGCTTTTGATGTGGTAAATTGTGTTGAATGAGGTGACTAGATTCCCTCAAAGCTTTTGGGACACTCTAATACTTACGTAATTATTGTCAATCAAAAAACAACAATGTCAATAACAACAGCTAACACAACCCATTAAATTTTGAAGCTTTAATTAGAGAAAAAATTTTAACAAAAAATTTACGGTCGATAATCGTTGTGTTGTTCCGTGTGATACTAATATCCGTTTTGTATCACTTCGGCCGATGTAATTCATTTTTGGGCTTTACCTTCTTTGTCCGGAGATTTAATGGAATAAACCTGGTTATGTGAAAATGAAAAAGAGTTGTTGTTCAAAAAGAACCCAACTACGCTGAACCACTACCTTCCACACGAGATTCGCTCTAATCTTACTACTATATACAGTGCGTTTCATAATTATAAGGTCACCCTAAAATTTTGCATTTCCGGAACAAGCAGCAACTGGTAATTTTTCTAGTATTCACCAGCTGATTCCTCACTATGAAAAACCCCTATCGCAATTTTGGCGGGAGCAGCTTTTCTTCGAACTTTTTTATAATTATTTTTCGATTTTTGCACCGTTTCATAATATAAGGTCACCCTGTGAAAATGAATACACATTATCGGAAACAACCAACCTGCCTGTGAAATTGAATGTTTGTTACAAACACACCCAGTAGCTAAATTTATGGAATTTTCGTACTCGTCCTTGAAGAAAAGTCAAGTTTATGCAATTCCGTAAGTGCTCGGGACGGTGAGAAGGCTTCCAAGCATTTCGGAAAGTTATACTGACGAGTGTTGAAAACCTACAATACCGCTACTAATTTTTGTTCAATCGACGGAAATGCGACGCAGTCAGTCCGTCGCAACCGTCGCCTCGCCATAACTCGTGAACAAATGGATTAGGTCATTCGAAAGTTATACCACTGGATAGCTCTGCTCACGAAGAATCCAACGGTTTAGAGGACTATTGAGTTCCTCTGAATTTTCGCTTCATTTTCATGAAATTTATCAAATTACCTGAGGCTGACTCATTAGCGAGCGTCGCTCGCTATAATTATAACCAGAGGGGAACAGATATTAATAGTACTATTTAGCGAGTAATAAAGTTATTATATTACTCCTATGTAAAGTGAAAAAGAGACTGTTGTGTTCTTCAGATGGTGCTCGTCATTTTGATACCGAATTCATCCCAGGTGGGTCAGCTTTGTTGAATGTCATTTTTGCAAAGCTCCTTTGGGCCGAAGTAT
>MU872783.1:0-11542 GCA_036418205.1 Ostertagia ostertagi | reverse complement strand
GCTGTGTTCGTGGTCTCAGGATCAAACACTGTAGAAATAGCTATGATGGCGAGGGTGACGGTCGGTAGGTGGTGGTAGGGGTCGCACCGAGACAATCCCTAAAGGGGGGTCGCGAAATTTCTGAAAATGTGCGAACGTCACGGTTGACCCTGGCCCCACCTCTCATCCGAGACAGCAAAGTCATCGCGACGTAGTTCTCGCTCGGACCACTGATTCTTTCCCAGTACTATTCAAAAAACGTATGGTAGAGGGAAGAAAGCGGTTGATAATAAATTGCTTAAGAATGCTGGGCCATAAACCTTTGGCGACACTCGTGCCAGCACCTCTCCCTTACCGGGCAAGTGCGCTACAATGGGCAAGTGCGTAGTCTATAAGCTAGCGTGAAAAGCTGAGTTAAGGCGGATAGTGTCCCGATAGCATTTGCTTATAGCGCACTTGCCCGGTAAGCGAGAGGTGCGGGTTCTAGTCCCGCCTGGGGCGAAAGTTTTGTTCACAACCCAGCATTCTTGTGAAACATTCGCAAGGCGAACTGCGGCCAAAAACAGCAGTTAACAATCAAAAACAAGTCAAAAATAAAGTTAGTGTTGTTAGGCCAACCTAAAAATAGTCCTTGGAATTCGCCGCGGCTGTTCGAAGGCGAATTGCTTAGGAATGTGAGGGCACTGAAAACTTGCCTACCTAAAATGGATGCGGCAGTCTAGGCTCTAATTGTAGGTTGAACAAAAGCTTCGTTGTCCAAGCGCTTGCATGGCTAGTATAATAAGTGAGCAAATGAAACATTTATGAAGGGCCTAGGCACTTCCTTCTTCAAAGACGCACCATGCCCTCGACTTCCATTCTATACCTTTGGGATAAATATTTGGCATATGCAATATTTCTGATCTGAAATCAAGCCTTCCAGCAGATTCCGATAATCCGGTAGCGACTAAATCGACCCAGAGTGGGACCGTGGCTGGCCTGTGAAAAGTAGGGAAAGTGGCTCAGTAAGAGGTTGAAAAATCACAGCAAAACAAGGACCTAGTGCTTGTCGTGAGAGCAAACTTCTTTTCAAAACGATTTCATAAATCAATGTATTACTTTTCTTGTATTAGGTTGTCCCATAATTAGTGAATCACTTTGGGTATTTTTGAATTCAATTTTTTTCTTTTTTATGTGAGTCTTTGCTCATCCAAACATACACCTCTGTCATCTACAATGTATTGCCTATACAAGGAAATTTAGTCGCTGTCTTATCTCTAGAATTCCAGGAGCTATTGATCGAAGAAAGATCGGAAGTCGAGTTTGAGGTCATGTCACTTAGCGTAAAATTTCTTCCTGGGGAAGAGCGCTAGAGGTCAGACTGAGTTGTCTCTTGTTGGCACGAGGATAGGGCCACACAGAGGAAGTGAAAGAACTGCTAGCCTGAGAGTCTCCAATTTTTTATGAATATTCTCCGCAAGGTGGGGTCGAACGACCTCAGGAAAAAAGCAGACTTTGTCTTGCTTTACTTTCAAATTGAACGCGTCGCCATTACGCTGTAGATGTTGATCTTCTTCAGTGACCCTAGTATTACTGGGCGGCGGTTCCCAGCGCAAGGTCACTCTCGTGCTCCACCAATATCTCGGACTCGAAGGAGGTTCGGCTTTTGCTGTCAGAACTCCCGAATCGTTCATGCTAGGCTACTGCTTTTGGAGATTTGCTAGTACACTCACCCAGTCCAGAACCCTGGTGAATATGCTGGATGATCACTGTAAGGAACTAAGGGAGATCAGAAGGAACATGATGATGTCAGATCGTGTGTGGAGCTGTTTCGGGCTCAGAGCATACAAGATACAAACTAAATATTTTAAAATCTTTACAACTCTACGTAGATGTCTACATTCCATCATTTTAACAAGTCGGACATGCTCTAGCAAATGGCGACTAGTTTGTCCAGATCCACCCTCAGTGGCGCTGGGTACAGCAGTGAGATTGCCAGTTGAGGGGTAGTTGGAGTGTGGGTCATCTTCAACTAAAAAAGCCAACCTCTCGATAGAGTGAACTACAAGCAGACCGTGGATTGAGGGAGCGTGCCCTCGCCTATCTGCTGGTTGATTCTCTATGTTGTTGGGCGTTTGAAAGATCCTAATCAGAAGTGATTAAGAAGGGAGCTCAAAAATAGGTTCCAGAAAAATTGAAGTATCAGCCACGGAAGGCAGCATGTAAATGGGCTGAGTAATTGCTCAGGTAGGATAATGTGGATGCTACTTCGCAAAACATGTTTCACGCCTTCACCATTTTTCTTGGATTTTTTATAGCAATAAATGTAAAGTGATTCACTAATTATGGGACAATTATAATAGCTTTTTCTAACACCTCAAAGGGTTCCCTGCTCAAAAAATGGCCTAAAGGGAACCAGCCGGATGGTTCTCCACAACTGCGGCCATGTACACTGCGACGCAATTATAGTTCCACCTACAAATTTCCCAAAAACTTGAATCTGGGGATGTTTTTGGAAAAGGCTCTACAGATAAATTGTGACACATATAAACGCGAATCTGAATATTAACACGGAAATCCAGTTTGAGAAAGCAACAATTTTTTATCCTTATTTTTTCGAAAATATCCGCTTTAGCTTCTCCGCTGCATTTTGCTTTTACCCAATCAAAATTTGGAATTATATCCATTCAAGTTCCTTAGCTTATAGCAAAGGCAAAACCGCTGTCACACTTCCGTAAAAGGGAAATCCTAGCAAAAGAGACGCAGGAATTGTCAAAGTGTCAGCTCCGCTGGAATTTGTCGGGGTGACTTCATAACGAACAAATTTCTCAAGGATGCTACAGGATATGACTGGGAGGAACCCTGATTACTATCCGACTGAGATAAGCGCCGTATCGTGAGAAAATGATATCCAGCCGGGTACTGAAATTGTAGGTGGAACTATAATTATGCGTCGCAGTGTATTATAGCTTTTGGAAAAACCTCACCAATTTTTGAGCTGGAAATCAATAACTCGACTTATACCGACGGAATTTGCTATTGGCTGATAGCAAGTGTCCCTGTAGAGATGGTTGTTGCAGAGCTCCATATCATCGTAGCGATATCTCTCATTAACTCTGCTGGGAGTTATCCTACACATCCATCGCTCACCCTTAGAAAATCGATATTTTTCAGAATTGTTAGAGGAAAAAATCGGTCGAGAGGAGGAGCTCGATCGTGAAAGTGCTATTGGCAAAGCCAAGTTCTTCTACAAGCTCTGCTTGAACGAATGTAAGTTTTGAACGATTTGCTCCGCTTTTTGGCCGCAATTTCTGGTTTACCCAACCTTTGATGAGCATGAATGATTGGTGCAAAACGAATTGTGTTGGTTATTACACCATGCGCGCGTTGACAGCAACGGCGTCGTCAGTTATTATGATGGATTGCTTATCAAAGGGCATTTTGTCCGGGACAACTGCCATCAAAGCTATCCCGTGGTCCTCTTGAGCGAATTCCAAGACATATGGGATCTTTTTTAAGCAGAGATCTTCGATAACTGGCGAACAACTTTTGATGAGGTGGTGGCCGCTTTTGGAGGATGGCCAAGTCTCGGACATCCCATGCCGGAGCACGTGTCAATCGAAAAATTGTACGGTCGGTGCTTGTTTCTAGCTTTTAACCAGTAGACTGAGACCGAACGATTCCTCAGTTTTAAGGTGACATGGTGGCCAAATTTCGGGCCGATTCACTATTCAAGGCTACGGTACAGCCGGATGACAAGAACTCGGAGAAGCACGTTTTATTAGTAAGAGACGTTTTCGAGTTGCAGGACCCCTTCATATCTTTCATTCTAAAGAAATCGCGCCACATTATTACTGCCCCTAGATTCCACATTGAAGTTCAGAGCAAATTTTGAGCGCACTTCAGAAAAATCCATGGGGAAGCCTTCATTGTCTTGCGCACTCATCTGGCCAAGCTCATTCGAATCGCTGAGGAGCAGCGCTGACGGACTTCCATCGGACATTAGCAACTCAAATATCTCTGAAAGAAGGTTGCATACCCCATGTGTGCATCTCGGGACGGTGAAAAAAAGCATATTGTGGTCGCATAATACCTGTAGTGCTCTGCATCCTTCATCTTCACCACAAACATGGACTAAAAATAAAACCATAAAACTAATCAGTGATGTTCACTTCGTCATTTATAACTTTGATTGCATTTCGCAAAAAATCGCCGCCTCTAGAGTTCAACAAGTACTTGGCCGGTTTCATACACTTCGATGTGCTCAAGTTGTCCGACCCTGTGAACATGATTTTTGAAGTGAAGTCATTGGAGTCAACTTCAATGAGCGTTAATTCTGAAAAACTCCCTTTGTCTGTTTTTTCTCTATATAAAATTTTCTGTCCACCTTGACTTCCATAGGGCGGAATGTGTAGTCACAGTGCACGCGTACCAAGCGACCACGGTCCGAGCATCAATGTCCTGGTCGTGATCTCGGCAACCAAGGCCTTCCATATTCAGTCGGTAATTGATAACGGACTTGGGAGTCGAAAAAAAACACTGATATGTACATCGCGCCCGTAAGTCATTGTATAAATGCCACATCCGCATATCAAACGCTACCCCCACGAAATGTTACAAATGGAAGTGGAATGCGTGCCGCGCTCCTAAAAGGGATTGATCAACGGCAAATGCTTTATCCTTTATCCTTATTCTTTGACTTCCCTAATTCTAAGTACAGCGTCCGAGTATACATAAAATGTTGAAAAATATGACCTACGGTTTTTAAAGCGGAAGATACTTTCAAAAGTATACCGTTTTTTTGGTGATACCCTGAACAAACGATCCGAGCAGACCTTACCAAAACCAACTAACAAAACCAGAACCGCACACAACACTCATTAACACCCAACAATGAAGAAAAACGACGACACACACCCCAAAAAAAAACAAACAGACAATAGAAAACATAAAAACCCTATAATAAAACACATACCCACAACAAGAAATTCCTCTAGCCCAAAGGACGTGCGAAAAGTAAAAAAAAGAAGCAGCTCAAGAGCACCATATACCTTTTACGACTGCACAGCGCTGGTATCCCAATAATCACCCACACAGCGCCTCAGTCTCCGTGGCTCCTTCCGCTTAACGACTTCTCTCTCGCTCTCCTCTTCCACGGGGTTCCCCCGGCGACTCTCCGCAAACGCCAAATTGTGCTGCCTTTCTCTGACCCGTTTGCTCACTTTTCTCCCCCCACCCTTTCTCTATCCAAATCATCGCCTAATATTCTGAACAAAATCATCCTTCACGTTTCGCATCCTATCCCCAATGCTCCTTTGAGTGTAAACGGGACCATAGCATAAGGTTCCTACCAGTTTCTTCTGCGATTGCAGAGATCAGATAATCGCGGAAAAGCCCTCCTTCCATCCAGCTATAACATTATACACCGAAACGACACCACTTCACTGCCTTTGTGCGTGCACGTTCTTTGAAAACCTAGCCATGCAAGTCCGCTGCTAAAAAAATGAGTGATATACAGCTCTGACCATAGCTCGGCGCTATCTTTGGCTTAGAATGGAGGCAGCGTGAGAAAACCGGGTTTGCTCCTTTTCTGCTTGTTAAGCTGCAATCGATCAAATTTCTCTACGGACTCTAAAGTTTCAGCATCAGCAAGGTTCGCTGTTATATGAGTGCCTCTATGTATCGAGGCTACTGAAATGTATAAGTATTTGTCGACAGAGGCTAAAACAACCCTCGAGATGGCGCGCCTCCTCATCGGGTCCTTAGCAATGGGGCCACCTTCATAACGAGAATTTACTCGTTGTCACAATTTACATCCCTTCACGTTTTTTCTCAAAGTTCAGGATAGGTTAGACGCGGATACTTACCACTATAATACTAAGGGCGGAAGTGGTGTAGTGGCAAGTGGCACGCTTACCACGCGAGCGGTCCGGGGATCAAATCCTGGGTCGTGAGTCGCCCGGGCCAACCAAGCCTTCCATCCCTCCGGGGTCGGTTAATTGGTACCAGACTTGTCTGGGAGGATAAAAACACTGACTTGTACATCGGCTGGCCCCGCAAGTCATTGTATAGGCCACATCGCATTCAAACGCCACTACGAATGTACAAATGGAAGTAGAATGCGTGCCGCATCCCAAAAAGGGATTGATCAACGGCAAATGCTTTATCCTTTATCAGATAGGACTACTGGAACCTGAAAGCTCTCAAAGACCACATTGCCGCCGGGCAATTGCCTTCATTTGTGTAGTCGACGGTAGCTGATCGAGTGTAAAATAGATTGTTTGCTATCAATTCATGTTCAGATTTTCGTATTATAAAAAACGGTAGTAAAAAGAAATATATGGAGGATATCTTGGGCGTCGTTTTAGTAATATTACAAAGGTAACCAGCTGTTAACTTGGGGGAGAGTCGTTTCCAGCCAAAACGCTTCGAGATGTGTTCCTCGTCCTCCTGTCCCTACTTCAGTGGTGTATGAAGCCAGAACCGAGTACTTCACCGAATTCGCCTAGAAAATCCTAGAACTAAGGAAATTCTGGTAAAATGGGTCAGGGTCAAACATGGGTCACGTAATCAGCATTGGAGAGGCCAGCGTTGAATTCAGCCTGCTTAGAGGGAGCTTTTGTTTGAGGATTCAGCGGGAGGGGTCTGGTAAACTCTATTTCGGGATTTTGAGGAATTGCGAAGGAAATATGAAGTTCATTCAGCTCTATTATGGAAATTGTGAGGATGGAAAGGAGAGAAATAGAGGTCGAGCTGCGACATTAATACTATATTAGGTGTTTCAGAAAGTTCTGTCGTTTTCCAGCCCCTAATTTTAAATGCACGTATCTCGGCTTGGGCTAAACCTTTCGAGTTGATTAAAAAACCATTTGAAAGCGCGAATCTTGTTCTATAAGAAACCGTTCAACAGGGTACGTTTATTTGGAATGCTGGACCTCTGGAGGCGATGAACTGAGGGAAGGTCGTTTTAGCATCATGTTGGTTTTTGATGTATTTCTCTTCAAGGAAGCTATCGAGATCGTCAGAAATTTGACAGTAGATAGTTCAAAGGGTCTACTAAGTAAGATGTTCGCAGAACCACTCTGAAGTTCAGCTGGTACAACTTGTGAAGGGTTGGCCGTGCGATGTGCGTTCAAGACACCTTTCAGGGATGTGTGTTCCTTTATAATGAGGAATGCTGGACCCATGTCCTAGAGTTTTTGATGATTTTTGAATTAGTATAAAGATTGATTCTCCACTGTAACAGTTCCATCTGATACTGAAGAACATGGCCAGCCGCTGGCCCCATGAAAGCTGCCACAACCCTCCTCCAGCACAGTTTAAATTCTGCAAAGTTTGTAGAGCTTCATCGCCGTCGATCTATTCAGCAAACTTTCGTAGACTATAGAGAAGAATCCGCTCTTTATTGTACGTCGCAAATCTGTAGAGAAACGAGTCGCTTTCACCACATAAAACCAGCGACAATTTGATGGACGATGCTTCAAATTGGTGATTTGTCGCGGCACGCCACTATCGAATTTTTTAGACTTTCCAGCTTCTTCCGTATAGCTTGGCTGTACAAACCATATACGCCCACGTTGGGCAGAACCTCCTCTATGGTCTTACGCACGAGTGCTTCAATCAGAACTTTTGGCTAATCGGAGACACCGTCCGATGTCCGACCACTACTCTCATCATATTCAAGGCTCTCGCCTTCCTTACAATAAATTTTTTAACTACTGCTTCTGAGCACATTTATTGCAAATCTAGGCCCAAAGCATCGTTGATATCTTGAACTGTTCCCGCCACTTTCAGGTCTATTTAAAGCTAGAAAAAGAAAGTCATGCCAGCTTGCTCCTCGAGTATACTGAATTCAAAGCTTTGAAAAAGCTATAAGAAAATATTTTAGGATAAAGTTGTGCTGAGCATTGGATAGAGCTGGAAAAGTTCTTCAAAATGACATCAACATCAATTGCAGCTTTCCTAGATTTCAAGGGAAATAAAGCATCCAAAAGTGGAATGTCAGAAAACGACAGAACTTTCTGAAACACCTAATAATATTCCCTTTCGAAAAGAGGAGCTGGTTCCTATGGGTTTTAGCTTCCCTTTCCACGCACCATCCGCGCGCATTTCCATCATGAACGATCTGACTACCCACTCACAGGAATTTCTTAACGTGATAACCCCTAAAAGAGGGACTACGCAATCCCCGAATCATCATTGGTTTTTAGAACTTCGCGGTCGAAGGCTCAAAGGTTTTGGAGTTATCTAAATGGGAGGCAGGGTGCTCAAAGGTACCCCTATGTCGAAAAAAGCAGTGAAATCCATCAGAAAAACTTGAAAGGATAACCTCCTCGCTTAGCCTTGATCTTCGCTCAGGGTGGAAATTTCCTTTAGGCATGTACGTTGTTCAGTTCGGAGAAGAAATGGCCTTTACAGATTGATCAACCAGCGCTTAATCTGTTCGCACGCGGGACTTCTATGTCTTAGCTGAAAACGAAGAGCGACTGGCCTATTTGCAATTGATCAGGTTCGTTTTACTCTGAAAATCCTAGTGTCATCCTCTGGTCAACCAATTGTTCGTTCAGAGACGTGCTAGTGCTTCTGCATGCGCCTGCTGAGTCGGCCACACAAGACGCCGAGGAGATCATTGAGTTTGAAACCGCTCTCGCTAATGTTCGTTTTACTACAACTTGAAAAATTAATTTTAAAGGAATCTTCCACGGACCATGGACCAGTGGGCGGGACCGGAAGTGGTTTTGCGACGAAATGCATGGTAGGTACGGATCCACGTTCATGGGAAGGTTTGAAGTGAATCCTGTTCACGTTCGTGCGTTCGACACGTGGATCCGTACCTACCATGCATTTCGTCACAAAAACTTCCGGTCCCGCCCACTGGTCCATGGTCCGTGGAAGATTCCTTTAGGAAATTCCAAGAAACGGAAAGAACTGGTGTTCCATAGTAATGACTAATATCATCAAACCGTGGATGATTCCTACTGTAGTTGAATGAATCTACGACTCATAACTACGAGTACAAGGCGAGTAAAGGTGTAAAAAGATGGGACCTTGCGGGTGAAGCATAAGCCGCAAAATCGTTGACGGGGGTGTTCGGACAGTTACCAGCGGTCATAAGGCAGGGTCAACAGAGAACAGATGATCGTTAGCCTGTTGGAAGAAGGACTAGAAGCATCATGGAAACTGTGCGCTCGACATAGTGAACCCGCGATGGATTTCGGGCGTGCGGCGGCGTCACAGAAAACGGCTTTAACACATTGACGACAATGCGAGTTTTGGCTTTTTGGCCACGTGGGACCGCGGCGATTTTGCGGGCGCGCTCGCCTCAGGTCGTTCAAGCAGATTTTGAGTGATAAATACATAAATAATGATCAGTACAAAACCGGATGAGTAAATTGTAATAAGCACAACCAACTCCAGGTTGCATAGTAGTGAAATTTCGATGGAAAGACATGAAGTAACAATGAAACAGCGAAATATGGCAGAACTAGCTGCAATGGGCTTCAGAAGCAATTTTACGTCGATTAATTCCATCAAAACACATATTGTCATCTCTAAGGTTCCGTATCTACTTCTACTACTATTTAAATCTTCACATTCATAAAAAGAAAAAGTAAACGAAAAATTTATTAAACTGAAGATTTCGTATGGTTCAGAAATCCTCCTCTAAATTAAAGCATACGTGACCATTCTATGGGCCACTATGTTTGTAGCTACGTCAAGGTCTCTTCCATGGAATAAATACAAGAAACTTCTAAAAGAATCAGGCGTGCGCGAAAAAAATGAGTGTAATGGGTGCGGGGGATATATCCCGCACGGTCCGACATGGCCTGCAATGCGCGGGATATATATCCCCCGCGTTGTCGTCAATGTGTTAAGTAGTGCCTCAATTCCATTGTTCCACTGCGAAAAAAATGAAAATTTATTCCGTAAGAGGCAGTGCAAAAATAAAGCGAACCGCAATTTATTGGCAAATACATTTGAGCTCTTATAAATAAATATATATATATATGTATATATATATATATAACTTCTTGATTGAGTACAAAGCTGAAATTGCATTCTCATGAGAAATCTTACTCCATAACTCAATCATTTTCTTAGTTCCACAGAAAATCGGTATGGAAAGTGCGCGATGGGTGACATTTTGGAATCATAACGAGTTTCGACCCCTCAAACAAGCTGCGACGTCCGCACGCGTTGCAACACGACTGCAATACTTCATCTGATTTCCCTGAGCAGAATAGGAAGCCTCTTCACTGTGGAGGGGGAGGGAGGAGGGAAGGGGTGGTATTTGAAGACTCCCTGCTTGCATTGCGACCTCGTTGCAGGAAATGGAACTCTTTATTTAAAGGGAATTGACCGACACTATCATCCAGGGTCAAGCGTGCGCTGCGCGGTTCTCAACGATGGGAATCATATAGTGTGTTTTTAGTAGTGGGGAGGGGGTCGGGTCGTATCAGGGTTGGTGAAGGTGAGAAGACTGGAAAAAGGGCGAGCGTATTTGTGAAAGTTGGATGGATTGAGGTGACAGGAAAAGGTATCGTTTTCGCTCGCTCTTTGGACAATTATGGTGGAGGTATGAAAAATTAAGTATAAAGTACTGGAAATGAGGATTCGCCGTCATTAGGCATATAATATATTACCAAAGTGAGCGGAGTTAGGGTGCGTCGGCTGGTCTCAGAATCTCCGATTCAAATACTAATAGAAACAACCATGATGATGAGAGCTGCGGACGGAGATGGGAAGGGAGGGGCTCGTATTGGGGAACTCCCCTGAGGCTGATGATGTGGTGAGTGGTCTTATCAAGCCCCCTTGAAAAGAGGAGGGTCGTAAAAATTTTGGGGAACAGGGAACAGCGGACGGTTGACCCTGGTCTGATATTGGGGCCATGGGAGTGGTATGCGGCGGTGCTTCCACTGCAACACTTTCACTCAGTGACATTAATACGTGAAGAGGTACCATGTGAACGGTAGCGCTTGTTAGGGCCTCAACTTCCTTTTCGATTGGTGAGACGAACTTGTAGAAAGATGATATGGAATTTCAAGGCCTATTCTTCAACTCGTTACTAAGATTTCGCTGCGACGTCAAAATTCAGCATTCATGTGCGCTTCCTTATACAAAATATTTCTTCTGATTACTGTGCAGTCGAATAGAAATATTTGAGCAGCACAATGTTTCTCCTCAAAAATCACAGCTTAGATTGGTTGAAGTCTTTCTAAAGCCAGTTTGTTTCTAATTATTCCCAAGTGAATTCGGCAAGTTTTAGATTACAATGGCAGACGACCAACGTCACGATATTGCCGAGCTCTACACAAAGATGACTTTAGGGCAAATGAAGCAACAGCTGCCAAATTTCGATTGGCAGCTCTTCTTCAATCAAGTCTTTCGTGAGATCACTGATCAGGTAAGCTTCTTATAAAGGAGAAGGATAAAGGATAAAGCGTTCGCTGGCGATCATTCCCTTTTTGGGATGCACTTCCATTTACCACATCTTCCCGTACTTCCATTTGTAAATTCGTAGTGGCGCTTGAATGCGATTTGGCCTATACAATGACTTGCGAAGGATAGCCGATGTGAAAGTCAG
>MU872781.1:0-13451 GCA_036418205.1 Ostertagia ostertagi | reverse complement strand
AAGCCAGCCGTCGCAGCAGGAATGTGATCTATGTCCGCCACGATCCGAGGGAGAACCTCTCGGAGAACCAATCTCTGATTCGTCAGAGATTCCGGTTCAGCGACGAACAGCTGGACTGGATCACAGACCTGTTAGCCAATGCTGGGCAACGACGACCAACAACCATGGGCGATCAGCAAGAGGATGCAGGTAGCTTCGATTGAGTTCGCAGACTTGGCAGTATCGGTCATCGATGGCTGTTGTTCTAGGTGTGCATAGGTATTCGTTACCTGTGCACTAATGCATTCCAAGTGGTCGTCGGCGACACCGCTGGTTGCTCTCAGAGGACGGTGTTGAACATCGTCGAGCGCGTTGTCGATGCTCTGGCCCATCCAGACATCGTACAACCTCCAGCAAAATTTAAACCTTGTAGGACGAGCAGTGGTGCACAGCCCGATCCAACGAGTTCGCAAGGACCGGCCGGATGCCTAGTGAGTGGAAATCAATGAATATGCGTCAGCGGGTGGTAACGTGAATGTGATGTTTTTATAGATGTCATCGGAGCTGTGGATGGCACTCTGGTCCGGTTAAGGACACCGGCTGTATGAATGCGTTTCGATAAGAGAGAAAGGAAAAAAAAAAGAAAAAAAAGGAAAAAAAAAAAAGAAAAAGAAAAAAAAAGGAAAAAAAAAAAAAAAAAAAAAAAAAGAAAAAGAAAAAAAAAAGAAAAAAAAAGAAAAAGAAAAAAAAAGAAAAAGAAAAAAAGAAAGAAGAAAAAAAAAAAATTTTAAAAAGGAGAATTTGGCCCACACCTGGATCGATTTTTTAGACGGCTGCTTGGGACCAGACGCAAACTAACACTAAACATCCCGGAAATACCTCCTCTAGCTGTGAAGGCCCATTCAACGATTTTCTTTGTATCATTCCTTTCCCAAATAAATTGCCAAGTTATTTGCCGGCGGCTTCATTTCCGAGCGTAGTGCCTTCGAACTACGGATTCTTCCACATATTTGGCTATGAGCTTGTGATACCAGTCAGATTTGCGCTCATTACTTGCAATACTTAGTCATCCAATGAGTACCACAATATTGTTCAGAACACGAACATGCTCATCTTTCTCGTTCTTGTGCAGTTGCGGACAGAATGTTTTAATTCACGTCGACGGAATCGTTCCACGATTTATCGCGTTCCAATACACAATAGTCAACAGTTTTCAAGAGTAAGACGTATCCGACTGCTTAGAATAGATGTACAGTAGCGGTCAAAAGTGTTCGCCGAAACAATTTCCCGTGCTTTTCTTTTTTAACCAGAGAAAATTCAGTGGTGGCCTTGGAAAAATTTTTTCTTGAACATCCTGATTCTTCAAGGCTTGAGGATATAAAAACACTAGAAAACATAGTATATCAATCTTTGGAGGGACGTCGCTCAAGGGAGAGAAAATAATGCACTAAAAATTGTTTCCGCGAACACTTTTGACCGCTACTGTATGTATGTATGCCATGTATGTTGACCCTTGCATACAGAATCCGGATTCAGTGTAAGTGAAAAAGTCATTTGTGATATAACCAACACCAACTTATTTATTGCGAAATGCGAGCCAATTGCGAAATTGTGGCTTATGTCACTAGCTCCTCTCCATTTTGAAAGAATGGCTTCTTTATCGCTCGCAAACGTCGGAGAGGGTCGCATGGAGTGGAGAAAACCGGTTGTAGAAGTAGTAGCACCAACTCGTTTGCCAGTAATGGAACGAACACCTACAACGCATGATTAAAGCATGATGATAATAATTCGACCTCCACCTCAACGACGTTTCTATCATGTTCTAATCTAATTCTAATTGAATGAAATATGGTATAAACCGAAGAAATCAATGAAACTGAGTCCATACACTTACTAGAATCAGCAAAAATTTGATAAAGAACCAATACCTGAACCGTGTTTCACATCGTGCTTCATGATTTCATGATTTATTATCGGATATCATATGTTAGAACACAACACCAGGAAAGAAAAAACAGAAACAAGTCACCGATAAATAGGAAAAAAGCCTAAAGAAAACTAAATGGAGCAGAAGGTTTGAAGCTGCATGGGAGCGGAGAATCGGTAAGAAGGGCAGTGGCCGCCAACACTGCAAGCTCATGTGGGAGCGACGACATAGAACTCCGGATACCAGCTTAGTAGGTCCGCCAACCTACCGAAATCCAACTCCCAGCGTCGCAGGCCAAAAAAAGGGAATAAAAAGGCAGTATGTTAGAAACAAACATAAAACATAAACAAACAAAATAGAGCATAAAGTCTCCAAATCATAACAACTCAGGTAATTCAGGTAAAACCGAATTAATCGCTTCTGTGCCTCACAAATTCAAATTAGTTCAGTTTCTTGCTCTTAAAACCAACCTCGAGAAGCCATAATTTTTTTAACTTTCTTCCTAAAAGAACTTGCAGAACTAGAGCGCACAACAGATGGTGGCAAATCGTTCCAAAAAGTAATAATCCTTTGTGTGAATGAACTTCGAAATTCAGCAGAGTTTGTTTTCTCTCTCTCAAGAGTCTATAGCTATGCCCTCTAGTACGGCCAATTGTTGTTGACTTTTTGAAAAGCGCATCAAAATTCAAATCTACCTGCCCAGCGGAAAGCCTATAAACAAAGTCGTAATCAGATAATTTTCTCCTCATTTCTAGAGAGTTCTCGTTTAGATGGCGAAGTCTATCCTTATAAGACATATGGAAAATACCTTGGCGAGCAAAAATTCTTTCAGTGAATTTAGACTGGACGTTCTCAATAAATTCAACAATGTTGCGCGTATAGGGACTCCACACCATGGGACAGTATTCTAGAAGAGGGCGAACATAAGTAGCGAAAACGTTTCAAAAGTGATGAAGAACGACGATCTCCTTTTGAGGGGGTGTAAGAGTCGTATGATGAAATCCGAACGCGATCAGAAAAGATTTGTGGAACTCTATAGGCTGCGACATATGGAGTAAATTCGGCATGAGGCTAACAGGACAACAAGTCCAAACGCATTTTAACAATAGACGAAAAAGAGTAATGACCCCTGACGTTATTGAAAAAAGGTGAGTGTGACATGGAAAACTCGAATCAAACGACTCTCGTTCATATGCTGACAGCTCACTGCTTAGGTACCGTGAAAAGACGGGGACAGGACGTGAAGAAAAGTTGGAAAGACTTATACATGAGGCGAGGGAAACCTTGAACGATCAGGATCGCGACATCTATAGATACTATTCCGGAACCGCGGCGTACAAAAAGGATAGCATAATGGAGACTTTCAAAGGCCCCTCATAGTGAAAAGCAAGAAGAGAACCTCAAAGATCTAGATATGGAAGACCAGGACGATGAAGATGAAGAAATACTAATAAGAGAGCCTGACCAATCAAAGGAAGGTATCATAAGGATAGGAAAAGCAATTGAAATGGAAAAAAACAAAGCATCTGCGTGTGAGGTACATTTACCTTATACTTCTTCTATCTAACTATCTCTCACAGTAGAATACTTAAGGTCGAAGTAGATGAAGAAGTATTCAATTCCGACGATAAGGTTAGGTTCCCCAAAAGGAACAGCGTATCGGCAGCTGAGATAAGGCTTTTGCAGAAAGAAATGCTGGAAGTTGGAATCTAGTTTCATCAAATTGTTGTGTTCTTCGATGATACATCAAATTTCAGAGCGAAAAAAAATTGTTCGACACATGGACCCACATGGTCGTTGTCCATATGAATGGCATTAGAGAACTTATATCTTCTCAGCGAGTAATCCTCGAAGAAATGATGGCCTTTTTCAAAGTACGTGAAAACGCTGCTTCCAACAAGACGGCATAGGTAGTACTTGTTCAGAGATGTTCCACGCCAGGAAGACCTGCTGAAGCAACCACGGCGGCAGAATGTGTTGTAATCTGTGACCCTAACATAGAGCCGTCGCTCCGCGAAGGAACAATTGTTTCAACAATTGTGTGAAGAACGATGTAAACACGGTCAGTATTGGTTCTTTATCAAATTTTTGCTGATTCTAGTAAGTGTATGGACTCAGTTTCATTGATTTCTTCGGTTTATACCATATTTCATTCAATTAGAATTAGATTAGAACATGATAGAAACGTCGTTGAGGTGGAGGTCGAATTATTATCATCATGCTTTAATCATGCGTTGTAGGTGTTCGTTCCATTACTGGCAAACGAGTTGGTGCTACTACTTCTACAACCGGTTTTCTCCACTCCATGCGACCCTCTCCGACGTTTGCGAGCGATAAAGAAGCCATTCTTTCAAAATGGAGAGGAGCTAGTGACATAAGCCACAATTTCGCAATGGTCGCAATTTCGCAATAAATAATTGTGTTGGTTATATTCACAAATGATTTTTCATTCACACATCCGGATCTGTATGCGAGGTCAACATACATGGCATACATACATACAGTAGCGGTCAAAAGTGTTCGCCGAAACGATTTTTAGTGCATTATTTTTTCTCGCTTGAGCAACGCCCTCCAAAGATTGATATACTATGTTTTCTAGTGTTTTTATATCCTCAAGTCTTAAAGAATCAGGATATTCAAAGAAAAAATTTCGAGGCCACCATTGATTTTTTCTGGCAAAAAAAGAGAAGCACGAAAAACCGTTTCGGCGAACACTTTTGACCGCTACTGTACATCTATTCTAAGCAGTCGGATACGTCTTACTCTTGAAAACTGTTGACTATTGTAAAATGGAACGCGGATAAATCTTGGAACGATTCCGTCGACGTGAAATAAAACATTCTGTCCGCAAGTGCACAAGAACGAGAAAGATGAGCATGTTCGTGTTCTGAACAATATTGTGGTACTCATTGGATGACTAAGTATTGCAAGTAATGAGCGCAAATCTGACTGGTATCACAAGCTCATAGCCAAATATGTGGAAGAATCCGTAGTTCGAAGGCACTACGCTCGGAAATGAAGCCGCCGGCAAATAACTTGGCAATTTATTTGGGAAAGGAATGATACAAAGAAAATCGTTGAATGGGCCTTCACAGCTAGAGGAGGTATTTCCGGGATGTTTAGTGTTATTTTGTGTCTGGTCCCAAGCACAATGTTAGTTCCAAGCAGCCGTCTAAAAAATCATCAGGTGTGGGCCCAAATTTACCGTTTGAGTATCACGACGGTGGCTAAGTTCTACAAATTGTCACGGTTTACTACCATCTTTGATATTTTGTAGCGATGATTACTAGTTCCGTAGTAGTATCCAAAATCAATACCCTAAGAGTAACCGAGAAAAGAATTGTATGTATTGCTCAGCTTTATTGTTCATTGATTTTTGTGCCAAAAAAAAAGAATCACAATTTTTGGCTGAATACTGGCAAAAAGGCAGAAAAGTGAAGCAAGGTATTTCTACAAGTCAAACAAACTGATAATAAACACCTATCTACAGTAATCCTATGCAGTAAAGCATGACCCTCACTACAGGAAACGAGGCCACTACATCATAAATAGTGAGAGCAATGTACACAGGTGAAAGAACACCTCATAGTCGATTTGAAGGAACTGATAGGTTAACTGATACTCTAAAACTCGTACTACGGTCAATATCTCATCATCATCAGATCAATATCAATATCAGTCATCGCGCATAAGCAGTAATATACAGTAAACCTATCTAGGTCAAAAAAATCTAAAAGGACTAAAAATCACATATGGCCATATCTAACTACAAAATTATGACAAGTATACCAAAATGACGAAGAAGATGAAGCTCATTGGAGGCACCCATATAGAGGGGAAATCAAGGTGTAAATCCTGAAAAGAGTTGAAATCAGAAAAAAAATCAATTAACTTGAAAATTGAAAGAGTAATAGTCCTCTTTTTTGTTTTCTACTGGTTCACAAAACATACATCGCATCGCTGGTGGTTTGTACGTCCTTCCTCGGCTCGTTTCGCACGGGAACTCGAGTGGTACGCGACGCAAGCGGTATGGCCTCCGTTGCATTCGGTTCCCTTCGTGATCGATCAACTGTGACTCGGCCCATCAGGACGACCACCTCTATTCTCTTTGTGAACGTCATCACCACCACTGTATCCAGCGCTGGATTTAATCAGCTGTGGTGTTCCTGAAATTCAACGGAATGATGGCAAACCAACATTCATGCGGACTTATGAAACGGAAAAATAGAAATGACCATAACTAAAAGCAAAAAGGAAAACGAAAGTGGAAACAATCACTACTTCGACTGTTCCAGTGTTTTTCGTCTCCGCTTTCCTCAGTTGGTGTGCATTCTCCACTCGAAGGTTCACAGGATTCATCAAACTCTTCTTCCACTATACTGCATCACCGGCGACACTTCTCGTCTCAACATTCGTGTCAATGTGGAGTCTATCCTAAAGCAGCAGGTTGGAATATTATCTGAATCACTTGAGCAATCCCTTCCTTATACCCTGAGCCACAGATTGTTTCGAAACAAATTAACACCCAACTGCAATAATGTTATCCCGACTCCGACCAATGATCGAATTAGTGAAATGATGCAGTCGTCTACAAATGACTGCGCCTTGTAGCAGTGCGCTACGCGGAAAATCAAACAGAACAGTGTCATAACATACCGATGTCTGCGGTAGGCATTCGCTTTGAGTGCTGTTAATAGAATCGTTTCTTCGCCGATTACCAACATTTCGCCGCTGTCCCCCTTCGGCTCGCATTGATGACCGCTCGTTCTTATTTATTTGAGCCTGAAAAGAACCTTTTGTTTGTTAACATGAAGACCGGAAAAAATGCTACGATGTGCTTCTACACTCGCAGTATTACTGAATGCACACACAAAATCTTCAAACCATGATATTCAAGACCTTTCTAAACTTCATGTATATCAAAGAAAACGTAGCAATTTACCTGGCCTGATGGTGCGCGATAATTTGGCCGGCTATCGCGTACGCCTCTTTTACTGCTTGACGATGGACTTGTGAAGTCGCTATGATTAGAATGGTATGCTTGTCTGAAAAAAAACAACATATGCAAAGAAAACCATCTCATAGCTGTAGAATATTTTATCTATAAATCCATTCAGCCTCGAGAGTTGAATCTTCGGTTGTCAAAATGAAGATGCTGCTCCCAAACTATTATAGTACGTTAGATTTTAACAGCAAGTATATGACTACAACACACCGTCGCGACTCGAGGTCTTGAAGTCCGCAGATTTTGCAAGGCATGCCTGAGCGACTTTCTCATTGGCGCACACAAGGCGGCTTCCATAGAATAAATTGCTGCTTAGCTTTGCGATCGTGCTGAAATACAAAAATACTATCACTTCAAAAAATATTAAATGTGTAGCCTGGAGTACCTATTCATTCCATATTGCGACTCCAAAGAATGGCCGGACGCATAGTCGGTCGGACGACAGCAACGACTGCAAGTGTCGCACAGCATTGGGTGCGTATCGATCTGCGACACTTGCAGTCGTTGCTGTCGTCCGACCGACTATGCGTCCGGCCAATGTGTAGCCTCTTTGTGCACTTGGAGACATTCAAACAAAGAAATAGACTTCCCCCTCTTCTCTGGAATGTTGTTCTTAAGTCGTGAGGTAAAAATAGAAAATTTTTGAAGAATGTTGACACTGACGAGCATTTTCTGTTTTGGACGAGAGGTGACAACTGATGCGCATCGCCGACAAGAACAAAGCGACTGGCAGCAGCTTCAGCAGACAGCGGGACCGGCTCCAACACCTAGAAACGAATAAAATTCTCTGAGCCCGAAGTGTGTTGTTGTACTATGAAAAGTCGAAATGTAAAAGTGACAAAAGAGGACGGAACAAGAGGAATAGATGGGAATTTGAATGTACCAGCCGTCACCGTTTGAGCAAAAGGATTCGCTAGTGTTAGTCCAATTATCTCAACACATTTCAAACTGGTACAGTTTTCACCACGCATAGGTGAGAACTCATAAATCAAAAGAATTGCTACCAAAAAATTGAATCATCCTTAGCTGATCAATAACTTACCATAGATGCTTCATCAATGATACAGTAATCGAACTTTCTCCAGGAAAATAGCACGTCTCGAGGCACATAATGACATGTGCTGGCGACAAGAGGCTAAAAGAAAGTGAAGGTGAAAGAAACAGAAACCAGCAAAAGCTGTGAATTTTGCTCAACAAGTTCAAGCAGCCTTTCAGAAAATGAAATGAAAAAGCTAACCGTTTGCTTCAAAATATTCCTAGCTGCTTTATACTTATCTTCTTCGGAACCCGTTCAATTTTGACTCCAATGTAAGATCGGCGACACTGTCACGAACTGATGGCGAGTTGCCGAGCCGAAGTATCTTCGAACCGCTCGTATACTGAACATATTCATTGACGTTCAATCAAAAGAATGGTGGTGGAAAGTGCTATCAAAACTACTTTTCTCAGCTTGGCCAGCACATTGTCGAGAGCGGAGTGAGTATTTGTAGCTAGCAAAACTGAGCAATTCATTTCAAGAAGGCATCGTAACAAGGCGACGATTGTAGTGGTCTTCCCTAAAAGCGCAAAAGTTACTCACTATCAGATGCATTCTCACAAAATGTACAGGCTCAGCAGTGACCTAAGCCAATCACAATCACAGGTACCATATTGAAGAATGAAGCTACAAACCTGATCCTGGAAATCCTTCTATCAAAGTGAAGTCAGTAGATATAATTGCCGCTTGCACTGCGTTCCGCTGTTCAATGCTGAGTTCACTAGATGTAACACTGTCAGACAGTAGTTTTCGAACAGATACAGGAAGCGTAGCGACATCAGGACGTGTATATGACGGAGGCGCGAGATCAACGATCAGCTCGCGTCGGCGAGCACTACAAAAAATTCATAAGCCATAAGACAACGTAATTGATAAGAGAATAAAGGCCAAGAACTTGATACGTATAAAGCTAAATGTATAGAATGCCTCACTAGAAGGCCTTTCATCCCTAATCACCACTCTACCTAAGCTACTGTTCCGGTAGAGATCGAGAGATACACTCAAAGTAGAGTGTAGACCACGACACTGGTACTACGAGTAAAATGGCCTCAACAATTAAGAAAAACCAAAACGATAAAAATCATTAGCAGGAAGCACACCTCATTTCATGTTGCTCATAAGACGTATGAGATTGCCTAGAGTTGTAGGAACTACTAACTACGTACTGTCACGCACTTCGCTGAAGTACCACAAAACTTTTGGGACGGCTATGGAGATCAGGAAACGTTTTGGTAATTAAGAAAATCCGGGAAGAGAAAAAGAACTAACATGAAGATTCAATCAAGGAGGAGGCCTGGACGTGCTGAAGTTGAAACTGTGCACATATTTCGAGGTGCAAAAACTGATTCAGAAATAGTAGTACTCCTAAACGATAAAGTACTCCATGAAAGCGATATCATTTACTGCACCTAAACACGAAAATAAACAGAACAAACCCTCCAAAAGTGACAAGGTAACAAGTGAGACAAGTGAACCAGCCGACGAATGCATACTTCTCTAGAAACACAATTTAGATAGTTTGAAGAGAACGAAAGAGTTTGGGGGAATGTAGAAAAATCAAAAAGACTTACCGAACCCACGTCGTTCTGCCATGAATGCTTGCGCTCTACGTTACCATGCTGCCGTTCTACAGCTTGCCGTAAAGCTAAACAGCGTAATTTTTAGGTGACATAAAGTAAAGCATTAAATTTGAATGCTGTAATTCTGCACGAGAGGACATGAAACAACTCATGAAATCACTGAATAATTCCTGAAAAGAGCAAGGCCGATTCAATCCCTCCCCATGGAGAAGTGTACCCCACCCCTGATAAAACCCCGCTCCAGTTTTGGGGAAGACAGAAACAGTTGCGTCATAAGACCGCCATACCTCTGCGTTCCTCCCAGACAGTGAGAGCAGCGCGACCCCTAAGGGAATAGAGCGTTCAATAGAGCAGGGTAGGTACAACATCAATGGTGAGTCCTATGACGCAACCCTTTTCCGTCGCACCCCAAAACTGGGGAATGAATTAGGGGTAGGGACGCATACTTCTTCAGGTAAGGATAGAATACGGTCTCAAAGATCGGGTTCAGTATGAAAATAACAACCTTTACTTGCAAAAAAATTTTTAGGAGGGTCTCCTTCTCTTCATAAGTAGACTCACATACTTTAGTGGTTACTACAAAAAAAATTAGAGTAACAGATGCAAAAATGTACAAAAAAGAGCAAGGAAAACCTAAAAATACTATCACTACCTTCCTCCTGTTGCCTAGCAAGTTCCTGTAAAGCAGCTAAATCCGGTATATCAGTGCCGGCCTGGGGCGAAGGACGTGGTGCCGAGAATGGGCGATTGTTCAGCGAGTTCAAGTGTTCGGGCTAAATCAAATACTGTCACAAATGAAGTTAATACAACAAAACCTACAAAAAAAACACTCACAGTATGTTGAATGTTGCTGTTTCGATCTCCTTCCTTGTGATTTGCTGTAGATGTTGATATCAGCGCTTGTAGTAACTAAAACATTGAAGTCTATAAAAGTATAAATTTCTACAGTCTATAAAAGGGAGACAGGAGCGATAATATGGGTAATATATCCTTGAGGATATTGCTATATCGAATAGGGGCTCGCATAAACTTTGCTCTTGCAAACCTATCGCTTCATTGGGTAGTTTTATCCCCTTCACTGTGTTGACCTCCTTCACTTCGTTCGACTCCTTTACGGCTTCACAATACTACTCTTCAGCTTCCTCGAGATGGCAAAATTTCTGAATTTCGCTTGTTATAGCAGTAATGTATAGCTTGTAATTAAAGTTATGGTTACCTCGGTAGGGGCCTTTACATGATTTAGATCAGTTCACAGGTCCGTCGTAACTGAAGAGGGCAGAATAAAAGAACAAGCATAACTTGTGATCGAGAATTTTCAACTGCTATTAAGTTCCCCACGTTGACAGCTTCTTTTCTACATTCCCAGACAGCAGTCAGGCACCAAGAAAATTTAAGGACTTTGAAAAAAAGTTGGCATACCTGATGGAGTCTATTCTAGTGTAGAATGTTTCTTAACACAGATTCAACTATGGCTTCTTCAGAGGGATTGGACAACCCACAGAGTGCCATCCATACAATGCCAATATACAACGCTGTACATCGGACTACAATCTGGAGGTATTTTTTAATGAGGGGTTAAACATCTGTTAAAAATCTAACGACACTTTTTACCCACCAATCATAGGTCTAAATCCTCTCAACAATGTACGATCGAACGTCGTCGACGTTGGGATGTGGGTGCGCCATTGTGGCTTTTCTGCTACCAAGCTGTCTCACAGCCGACACGTTGAAGCGCAATGAGATATTGTGCAGCACCGCACAAGCCACTACAATCTTCGACGCCTTCTGGGGCTCCACTCTCATTTCTGATGTGAGGATGGCGAACCGCGATTTGAGGCGACCGATGGTCATTTCCACGATAGATCGCATGCGTTGATGTTCGCGGTTATACCGCGCTCTCCTCACATCGCCTTGGACGGCAGTGGGCCGGAATGGTGTTATTATTCCAGCACCATTGGCGTACCCCTTATCACCAAGGAGGCGATAACCTGGGACGGCGGCTCCACTACTGAAGAACGCCGCAGGTGAGGAGTTACGCCAAAGGTGGGAATCGTGCACCGATCCTGGGGACCCGCTGTTGACGTACAGGATTCGGCCAACAGCGTCTGCAATGATGCAGACGTTGAGGCTAGATGTTCCTTTCCTGCTCACGTACTGAAACCCGTCAACAGCCGGTGTCCTTAACCGGACCAGAGTGCCATCCACAGCTCCGATGACATCTATAAAAACATCACATTCACGTTACCACCCGCTGACGCATATTCATTGATTTCCACTCACTAGGCATCCGGCCGGTCCTTGCGAACTCGTTGGATCGGGCTGTGCACCACTGCTCGTCCTCAGGTTTAAATTTGATGAAGCGTTGTACGATGTCTGGATGGACCAGAGCATCGACAACGCGCTCGACGATGTTGGACACCGTTCCTCTGGAGAGCAACCAGCGGTGTCGCCGACGACCACTTGGAATGCATTAGTGCACAGGTAACGAATACCTATGCACACCTAGAACAACAGCCATCGATGACCGATACTGCCAAGTCTGCGAACTCAATCGAAGCTACCTGCATCCTCTTGCTGATCGCCCATGGTTGTTGGTCGTCGTTGCCCAGCATTGGGCTAAGCAGGTCTGTGATCCAGTCCAGCTGTTCGTCGCTGAACCGGAATCTCTGACGAATCAGAGATTGGTTCTCCGAGAGGTTCTCCCTCGGATCGTGGCGGACATAGATCACATTCCTGCTGCGACGGCTGGCTTCATCAAAGAAGTGGAGCGGCATTCTGAATATCCATTTGTTGAAAAGATGTTAGTAGTAATTTGACTTCCAATTACGCCATTACGCAGGTGCAAAACAGTGTCATCACTGGTGTCATCACTCCTAGGTAAATCTAACAGTGGAGGGTAGTCGCGCTGTCTCATTGTCTGGTAGATAGAAACACAGAAGACTAGTGGTCCTATGACGCAACCCTTTTTTGTCCCCCCAGAGGATTGAATCAGAGGAGGGGGATATATCCCCCTGGGGGAAGGATTGAATACCGCCCCCGATGAGTGACCGCAACCGTACTTTTCGATTAGGGCGCAGATTTGTAATGGAGCGCGGTCGCAATGTCTTTCAAAAAATCCGATATTCACAGTAGATAAAAGCTGCTCATCTGAAGGGTCTGAAAAGTTTGAAGGATGTGATACTGGGTAGGCATACCTTTCCCCTTCCTTATAAAGCAGTGTAAGCAGTTTAGTGTGATTATTTAGTGCTATGTTTTCTCTTCTTCGACCTACGGAAAAGTCGTAAAATCCTCCTTCAGACCTGGTTTGCTTCTAGAAGCTGTGTGCTGTCAACTTCTAAAAATGCTGTGGGCTTACTTGAGACTCTCGAAGAATCGTGAGGGAAATGCCCGTTTTGCTGAGAAGGGAAAAATCCATAGTTCACACGCCTGAGGAGCACTATGTGACTTTATCGCTTGAACACTTGAGCAGAAAAGTGTGCTAGACGACTCTCATCTTGATGTTACGAGTTGCCACCTATCCATGAGGTTTGAACAAGTTTTGTACAAAGCAACTCTTAGCCCGCATTCTTGCTTGCCAGTATTACAGATGTGATTTCGCTGTGTTTTCTAAACAAGGTGATTCCGTTAACCTTCATACTCAGCGTTATGTGAGAATAGAGGACTGTAAATGAGTGAAAAAGAGATTAGGATAGCGGTCTGATTGAGAATACACATATTGTCGGACATTTTGTCATCTCATCAAGGGAATTCGAGAGTGAGCCCACGACTCTTTCTTTGAGCTCGAGCTTAGCCTAGTTAAAGTGATGGTCGTGATCACATTACTATGCTGTACTGGCATTGCTTGAGCAAAACCAACTCGTCGCCTTGCTTAAACATTCGTCCTATGAACAACTTTTCATCAATATTGTAATTTCGGCGTTGGGC
>MU872778.1:0-10778 GCA_036418205.1 Ostertagia ostertagi | reverse complement strand
TTCTTCACGCATCCGGCATTCTTTCTTCCATCGTTACGTCCATGAAGCTAGTGAGCCACCTTGTGCCGTTTACTTCAAGGGCCCTCCATACCTAGATTGTTACCATATGTAGACCTACTGCCTTCCCGACAGCCATCTTTTCTATTGCCCCATCTCAAGTGGATGCGAGCGACGGGAGATTTACCCGAGCGGCGCCGTGTGTATCGGTGGTCGGCGGTGTAAATCTCCCGTCGCTCGCATCGCTCAAGCGATCCGTCGCTCCTGCAATTGGTGCAAAATCGCTCCAATCGCAAAGTCTGACATCGGCCACTAGATGACAACGCGCAGCAGTCAATTACACGCGGAACTGAGTTCATCGCCTTTAGCCAAAGCAATTGTGCATGCCAAAAATAGGGCTGAGAAATGCCAAGATAGTCACCATAAATTACAGCCCATTCAACCGAAAGATATTAGAATACAAGTCATAGTACATTCAACGGGAATCGTTCCCCTGATATTGACAAGTTTTATTTCTAGAAAATGATCCATTCTATTTCGTACTCGTAAATTCCTTTGAGAATTCTGAACGGGTTCGACTTACGTTAGAGCTTCAGCTGTATATCATAATGCATCTATATATTGTAGAATCAAGAAATAAAAGTAGAATGATGGCCTGATATATCATCTCACTTATTGTACAGTTTTTGTTTTTGAAAAGACCACCGCTACACGAAACAAAGAGCAGCCTTTTTCTACCAAGTTGCGACCAGCCGTGAACCAAAAAGGCATCACTGCGTTCGAACATTTTCCATTAGGTGGAGATCAGACTCGGCGATTGTCTAATCGCTATAGCAAATTCAAGAGCAACTGGCGATGGCTCCGCCTACAATCGATACGATCTGCCGGGATTTCGACATCAGAACATGTGACGGATTCCTGCCGACGGGCCGTATCGATCACGGGCGGAGCCAGGCTCCGGTCGTTTTTGCACTTTGCAATAGCGATTACGCGGCTTCGCAATCATCGAGTCTGACATGCATCTTACACTTCTAGTTACTAGTTGCTAGGGCTACTTGCAGCGGGCATTAGGGAGATAATTTACCGTAAGAGGAATATCACATAAATTTTCGAAGAATTAGTACCTTCTATGTATCTTTTTGGAAGAGGGCTTTCTTTTTAGAACGAAACTCTATATTTCACACACCTTTGCATTTTTCGCTTCGAGCAAATCTTCGCGAGAATAAACACGCATGTCGTGGGACAAACAAGTACAGAGACCTCTCTGAGCTATTGACGAAGCGAAATTCTCTTCAACTCCTAAAATCGTTCCATCTTCAATTCTTATGAAGCATCAACTAGCCTCACCTTCATCTTCAAAATCGGCTAGTATACAAAACTCACCTTTGTCCGTAGTAACCTGAACATTCACCATATTAATAAGACCCGAGTATTCCTGTGCAATCGCTATGAGACCAGACGGACAGCCCTTCGACCATTGTTTCAGTGCCTGAATAATGGAAATGCATCGCAAGTGTGAGCGTGATAAGAACTGATGTAATTTCCAAATGGTAGAGAAGTGATCTCGGTGATTCAATATGAACTAAATAACAAGATTGGAAGGGACGTTCACGTGAACAGTCGTGTCGCATGCTGCTAGGAAATTAAAATGTTCAAGATCAAGGGCAAGAAACAAGAAGTTTTTGATCTACGCTCTGGAATGAATGATGTTCAACGGTCAACGACTACTCCAGCACCGCTACCTGCTATCCCTCTTATTCATCCGGTGGTCATGGACAACAGGAATAGCAGGTGGTCAACAGTAGGCGAAACTTTCAGAACGAACAGCGTAGGTTCCACTGAATGAAAATAATCGAATTCTCGTTACAGCCTTTAGCTCACTTTCCATGACAAAGGACAATCTTTGTTGTGTTTTGGCTTCTAACTGTAGTTTTCCACTGCAGTTCGCGATGCGAATGTTATCACAAGTGTGTCGGCTGTGGGTTAAACATTTCACCCCAGGCGTAAATCTGAACCTTTCGCTGAGAGCTCACCATACTATGACACAGCATCCTTGTGACAACGATGCTAAGGCCTTTTACTATCCCTTTCCACTATCCCTGTATCACTGAGTTTCATCAGCAGTTGCGGATTATGAAGTTGTTGGCTCAAGTCTGCATCTATTACATCATCATTCGAGTTAGTTCCTATTTTTTGGTCCCTCAAGCCATGATCCTGTATGGTCAGTAGAGATGATTCTTGAAGCGTTTCGAGATTGAGCTTTTTTACTACTAGGAGGCCGGTGGGAGGTACTACTAGTTACCACATACTAAAGTTAGTACGAGGGTGGTCGTCCTCCTGTCTTAGCGGCGGAGTTTAAGGTGAGCAGTCCCATGCCTCTATCGATCAATACCTTTGAAAGTTTCCTAGTCTAGTGAAATAGTCTTGGTTTTTTGTTGAGGCGTTTGAGCGAGCAAGTTACATATGCTTTTGACCATTTCAGGCTCTGACGAAGGCGAAGAAGCCGAAACGTAAGCCTAATAAAAAAGTTCAATCTTGAAAGGCTTGAAGAATCATTCCTACTGAACTAATCATGCCAAGGATTGCAAGAAGGTCGAAGCAGGGAATATCCTGTATGGTCAGTTGATCTTGGTAACTACATATTTGTCCATTTCAGATGGATACTGCATAGAATTCCTGTATGCAATTTCATTTTCGTGATGACTTAAGCAGTTTTGTGACCATGCCTGATTACGTTTGCCTATTCTTCAATTTGTCGAACTTCTCTTCATAGCAGTGTCCCTGATAAACCCGCGTCTTTGCCAAGTATTCTCGTAGACTTCTTTTGGTCGTCATGATCATCAATTTTTTACTTACATTTTCTATGGCAATCAAATCTTCCATAACCATGCCCAGAAGAATCTCTAGTAAAAATAAGTACACATCAGAGACACTGCTATGGAAGAATGGCCGACAAGTTGAAGAATAAGCAAAACGATCACGTCGCAAAATTGAAAAACACCGCGAAAGTGAGGTGCATGCAGATATACCAGGCTCTATTCATCTGAAATAGACGGCCACAACTTTTTGACAGGGCGTGGCAGCGCGTGCCGCGGACGAGAGCAGGCTCGCGAGTGGAGTGAGAGATTAATTGATTCATCAAGTGAGATACTCCAAAAATTGATTGTTCTCGTATAAAAGCTTTTTTATGTAGGCACTCCCATTTCTTTCGAGTAACTCACTTGGTCGCAATTGCAACAAGTGTATTTTCAGCCGCAACAGAAACCTTCGGTATCAGCATGACTGGAAACGAAAATCTGTGAAAAACTCAAAACTAACGTTTCTGCAGCTGGTAAAAGTCGAGGTCGTTGGCTTATTCCATGATATACCAAAGATGCCACAAGGAATAACCTAAAAGTCAAATGGTCTACAACGACTATCCGAGAAGCGGAGTAACCGCATATACGATATAGTACTATAAAATAACTTGCCAAGCTGGGCAAGACCGTGAAAGAAGGTATCAGCTCCCATATGTGTGACCGAATAATGGGGAGCACTTCACCAACATCAATCAGGTATAGTGTCGTGTCACTGTTGCAAAGAGCTCGGAAGGCAATAGTGTCGCGACAGTACAGCACATACTGTCCAACCTGAACACAAAACAGATATGTAACAACACGAAATAATTGCATAAATCTTCTATTTTTCTGTGGAAAATTCACGCAAACAAAAGAGGGGGGGGGGTCATGTCGTCTTAGTATCTCATGTATCTCTGCTTGCCCGAGCAATCACGTTCGGAACCCAATACAAGGCAGAAGAAGACACGTCTCCTTTGGATTAGCTATTTGATTAAGTGACTAAAAATTGTGCATATCGCGTGAGGCTACACAATGGCTCACCACTTCCAGTGAAAAACGAACGGGTAATGAATCTAACATGATTTGCTGCTCTAGCGATGGGAGCCCTCAACCGAGATGTTTGTCCTTATTCCGAAATACAAGGTACATACATGAATACAGGTGCGTATGACAACTTAACCAGTGCAGAACCAATTCAACTGGGACCCCAAGCACGTACTGGAAGTTTTTTTTTGAAAATGTCATTTTCGATCTCTGTACATCATCACAAAACAAGTCATTGACAGCCCTTAATTCTAAGGATTGGTGTCAGAGTCCGCGATCCGTCGCAGGTTTCGCTGATTTTCGCGATTTGCGCGATTCACGCGATTCACGCGACGGGTCACGGAAATCACAAGTGCCCGATCAATACTGCAAGGTGTTCTCCAATCCTGCCGCCACTTCTGCTTGATAGTGATGGCTGAATGACGACTGCTCATGATTCCACTTGTTTCATATTCAGTGTTTCAAATGTTCAAATGGGGCACTTGCAATTTTTGCGATCCGTCGCAGGTTTCGCGCAAATCGCGAAAATCAGCGAAACCTGCGACGGATCGCGGACTCTGACACCAGCCTAACGTACCACGCCACAAATAGTTTTAAAACTACTGCTGTGGACTGGATCGAATACGAAAGGGATAGGGAAGCAAAATTGCAGAAGCCACTACGGCGAAAATGGCCTACCAAGATGACCAATGGATGGCGGAATCGATCGCAACTGACCTTAGGAATCTCATTGACATTTGGATTTCTCGAGCAGAACTTGTTCATTTCACGTTGGAGACATGAATACTCGTCTCCCAACTTCTGGTCGATCGGAATAGCATGGAACACGAAACCCTCGCTGATCGATTTGCAAGGAAACGGTGACTCGACAACGCGAACCTGAAACGGAAACGTGGAAGGGAAAAGTGACACAATGTGCGCATTGACCAATCTTAATATCCACAATAAAAATGCCAACTTTTGTAGGAGTCTGGAGAGGGAGGTCCTGCGAAAAGCACTTCACTGCTGTGTAGGAGCGCTGTGATTTTTGGGGCGCAAGCCTGTCTCCGCAGCGTCCTTTTACCATCATGCCATCACCACGAAGCTCCTTCAAAGGAGGCCTGCTAGAAAAATCAAGATAAAATTGCAACAGAACAACGACAGCGTAGAGTTAGACAAACTTGTTCTCTCCTCTAGCCTCCTCACGCGATCGCTGACTTTCTCCGTGGCGCACTCCAGTAACCTAAGACAAAAGGAAAGCTTTTGAGTTCAATCACATCTTTTGAACATAGGTGGTCATGGTATCAAATTGTGAAATTTTACTGAGAACTGCTTCTATTACTTGTTTACTTACCAGCAATTGTAGCCCGTTATCTACGCTCAGATACTTTCCGTTTCTTAGTTGACTGCGAACTTCATCAGCGCCATTCATGCTCTCCATTATGACGAACCTATGAGAAACTTATTGTACGTAAGTTGGAAATAAGGAAGAATATAAAGGCTCACCCGTATTTGGTATTTGATTGCAGTTGTTTGGAAGGAATTTTGACATTATGTACAGTACCAAATCTACGGAATACATGAAACAGATCCCACTGAAAACAGAATGGATGAAACCGGTGATATATCTACAACTGTTTGATCAATCTATTTGAATATACTCTGTATATCTACCGAGCACGTCCACTGGACGTATGGAAATAAATAAATAAATAAACTGTACAATCTCACTCTACATTCCTGCAGTCGAAACTCCAATCTGGGTTCTAACTGATTAGGCGCAGCAACTCATGCTGCTCGATTCGTCCTTATATTTTTTTAGAGATAGCTGGAGCATGATCCATTTCGTTCACTTTACACCTATCCCGAGCTTTCTCCATTAGCAAAGTTGGGTTTACAATGGGTTTCACGGAATTCGCCATCCTCCTACTTATCAGGAAAGGGCTCCATCTACCCATGGAGCTTTGAATTGACACCAAGGAAATCGATAGAGGCCTTTGATGATGTTACATATGTACGTGAAGACAAAAGTTGCTACGTGAACGTGTCACGGAAATTGTTAGCGAACACAGTGGTCCCAAGTTCGATTCCTCGTGCTGCAAAATTTGGCATTCTAGGTTGACGCTTCCAGACTGGGGCAAATGGCGCCAGTGCCAAGACATGGATGTCATCTTCGTGATCCACCATCAGAATTCCCTTGCTAATAGGCTTTCAAATATCGTTTATAATCAACGCCGAGCATTAACAGCCAACTTTAATCGCTCACAATTTCCTAGGCAAGTTCGCGCGGCAGTTGTGTTTTTCATACTTGTAGCCAACGTTCTAGGCTCTATCGATTTACCTCGGTCTCAATTCAAAGTTGCATTAGAACTTGAAACACTTTTCCAGTTAGAGAATCCGGACTTGCGTTATCAATTTGCATCCATATTGACAACTGGAGCATGATCCATTTCGTTCACTTTACACCTATCCCGAGCTTTCTCCATTAGCAAAGTTGGGTTTACAGTGGGTTTCACGGAATTCGCCATCCTCCTACTTATCAGGAAAGGGCTCCATCTACCCATGGAGCTTTGAATTGACACCTAGGAAATCGATAGAGCCTTTGATGGTGTTACATATGTACGTGAAGACAAAAGTTGCTACGTGAACGTGTCACGGAAATTGTTAGCGAACACAGTGGTCCCAAGTTCGATTCCTCGTGCTGCAAAATTTGGCATTCTAGGTTGACGCTTCCAGACTGGGGCAAATGGCGTCAGTGCCAAGAATGGATGTCATCTTCGTGATCCAACCATCAGAATCCCTTGCTAATAGGCTTTTCAAATTATCGTTATACACGCGAATCTATAACAAGGGAAGCGTAATAAATCGCTCACAATTTCCTAGGCAAGTTCGCGCGGCAGTTGTGTTTTTCATACTTGTAGCCAACGTTCTAGGCTCTATCGATTTACCTCGGTCTCAATTCAAAGTTGCATTAGAACTTGAAACACTTTTCCAGTTAGAGAATCCGGACTTGCGTTATCAATTTGCATCCATATTTGACAACTTTCTTGATGAGGCCGCAGCTATAGTTTAGTCGAACCGACGGTCCGGTTGCGCAACCGCTTGTGGGCTAGATACGTATTATCCATGCGACACAACGAGCGTCGAAGGTTTGGACCATCGATACGTACCTACCCTGGTGTTATCTTAGTTAGAGGGGCCACGCGATGGCGCGGCGCTGTTCTCGTCTGCTCTCCAAGGCTTAGTCACCGATGGCGCGTATTTGAAACTGCCACATGATGGCGAAATAGTAACTGCCCCTGTGGACTAAGCCTTGGAGGAGCAGACGAACAGAGCGCCGCGCCATCGCGTGCCCCCCCCCGAACCCGAGTTTCACTGAAAATCCTATGAAAAAATGAGATGATCCTCTGCTCCTATTCGAACGATAACTGGGATCAAAAATGCAGTGCCTCGTGTCTCCAAGGCCATATATTGATTAGCAGTTAATCAGTAATCTTTTTGTTGAGGATAAGGACAACGATCTCAAGAAGCACTGGAGAGATTCCTTCTGCTAAAACAATTTGTACTGCACTCACTCTACGAAAGCACGGCGGAAACCTTATTCCCCCTGCCGATTCTCTCTATGCTTTTTGGGCGCAATGCGGCTCGAGGAGGGCCAGTCGCCGCGCGCGATCTCTGCGTTTTTCTGTGTAAGCATTTCCTCTTCGCTAAATCGGGACTAAGCCTCGGGCAGGGGAGGAGGAACTCCAGGATCATAGCAATTTTCATCTTCCCAAAGTTCCTGCCCACTCCTAGGCTTAGTACTACAGGGCGCGGACGAGCAGCGATCGCGCGGGCGAGTGCCCCCACCCCTCGAGCCACATTGTTTTTGCTCCTATCTTGAACGAATATGAAAGAGAATTTTCAACTCACATCGACGAAATGTGCCGGAATATTCTTGCACGCAGCCCACTGACCTTGATCAAGCTCAATAGGGGCCGATCCAGCCAGGAAAGTATGTATCGCATTTAGATCATGAAAGAGTATACGAAAGTAAAGCGTCAAAGTAGAGTAACAGGGAAAAAACAACGCTCAATGAGAGCGACAAAAGACTTCAAGTCGATGCGATAATCCACGAGTGCACCAGTACAAAAGCAGAAGCTGAGCATGCAGTCAAGTTTCAAATCCGCTGCAGTTGAGTTTGGCGCGCCGTTCATGTTCGCGCCTTGTACGCAATTGCACTGAATTGTTTCTCGACGGCAATTTCCTGATGGAATGAGGGTGTGGTTCATAGTTGGGAGAGCGACTTTTTTCTTTTCCGCTGTGGAACCTCGGGTCCACTCATGATCAGCGTGGATCTTAGGTTCCTACAGCGAAAAATGTTTCGCGCTGCAAAACGCGAAAATGTCCTATTGAACCACACCCAAGGAATGACGTCAATGGGAAAGTTAAGAGGAACAAGAATCTGTGCAGTCGTACACGCCAGCAACGAGGTTTACTCTTTGAAACTGCCGATCGAAGCCGCTCGAAAGATCCCTACACTAAAAGGACTTGAGGGCTCAATGTGGCCAACATTTCAGCTTTTCACGCATTGTCAAATGACTGCCTCACATCCCCCCTCCCCCACCAGAGTCAACCCTGCGTTGCGCAGTTCGCAACGGCACGTTGAGAGATCCTCAACGCACGCTGTATGGGCGGAGACACAGACGGCTCGAGCATGCGAGTGTGAATGTTCGCGCGAGAGAACGTGTCTAATCGGGCGAAACTGCGCAACGTGGCCGTTGAGAACTGCGCAACGCAGGGTTGACTCTGCCCCCCACCCCTCTCTCTACACTGGCTACATACTCTGGCTCGCGGATTTCCCACTCCACGCTGAGGTAAGTGAACATGCCACGCGCCGCAGGCGGCGACTGCTCCACCCCCCCCCCCCGCCCTCCGAGCTACAATTGCGCCTTTTGGGTGTCGGTTTAACGACGTATGAGTGAGGCGTTCTATCAGTTCAGCGAATAGCCATGGAAAACCAATGAAAACACTGAAATCCAAGAATGAACCTACATAGCATGTTCTACTCGACAGAAGGGTACCCCCAGGAGGCCCGTCGCGCGGCAAAAGGCAAAGTCAGCGGACGAGTCGCGCGCGTACTATAGGGATTTCGCGTCAAGTTAAATAGAGTGTCCCATTGCACGTCCTACATCGCACATCACGCGCTGCAACTCGTCCGACGACTCTGCCTTCTTGCCGCGCGACGGGCCTCCTGGGGGTACCCCGACAGAAATATTCCTGGCACTGTTACAACACCAACAATGGTTAGAAAATCTTTATTCTAAACATTCGCCTCTAGGGTTATTGAGTGTCCTGACACGAATACGACATCGGAATTTTGGATAGCCGCCCAAGGGTGGCTGTGATGTTTGGAAGGTATTGTGCACTCGCCTTGCGAGGCATTCCATATACCCTCTCACGTTGGTGCTGAAACGTGTGGGTACACAGCAGTAGTGTAGCTGCGCGCTCCAGTGCCAACGTGGATTACGGTAGCGGTCACTCATCGGACTGTTAAAACCGGCTTGTCTTATTGCTTGGAAGTGAAGATCATGTTTGTTCAATTGTCATCATTTACGGATGTGAGCTGAGATCAAATGATCAAAAAAGGCGGCGGCGAACTGTCGTCAACGTGGTAAGCACAAACTGAGTGGTAGATGCTTGTAGTACTTAAAGGCATGCCCCAGGATCACATTGGTGTGGCTCTTGCACACGAATGCGAATGTATTGGTGCGAAGTGGGCCGGCAGTAAAGAAAAAAGGAAAAGAATCCGTCAAAAACGCTTAGGTTAAGGGCTCACTCACCTTCCTAATCGGCTGTGCTAAGGGAATGAGAGACTAAGCGCGGAGAGGAGAGTATGAGGCGAGAGAGCGCTACAGATGAGAGAGCGCCAGACAAGTCTGCAGCTTCAGCAGCTTACTTTGCAAGGCCCAAGCGCTCTTGTCGGTTGGTTTCCGTGCACGGGAACGCCACATTTGTGATTGTCCTCTAGGGGTCTATACTACAGACCGAAGAGAAGCGTTCACACGACCTCTGCCTGGGTTGTGCCTTTAAGGTACTAAAGTGGTTGATGGCAGTGCCGGCCCTTGCTCGTACCCTCATCGCCGCTGTGACGTCACCAGCACGCGAACGCGTCGCGCCGCCAGTGAGCTTTCCCATGTAGCCATGATCCTGAATAGAAGTTGAGGGTCTCATCCAGTAAGGGGGGGGGCATCAAGTGGCTGCCCTCACCCCCCACCCCCTAGACTGCCTACACTCCCCCTGGCGCACAGGTTTCTCGAAGTACGGGACCCCGTGGTGAGGGCAGCCACTTGACGTTGCATCACAATGCCCTCCCCCCTTACCGGATGAGACCCGAAGTTGAATATCCTATATTATTCACTTACTTCTTCTATTCATGCTCTACATCAAAACGCAAGGTTTTATTTCCAATTTATCAATGAAATATTCTGCCCAAAATTTTAATGGAATTTGAAGTTAACATACAATGCATTCCATAGAGTTGATCACAGTAATGAATCGTATTAAACAAATGATTTGAGTTGCTAAAGGAGTAATATGAGTTATAGGAAGCAGATCCAGGAAAATGATCTATTTGGCATTCACAGGCTCCGTTTTCGGAAGATCTTGAACTTGAGTGCCTTCTTCTGGGTAATTTTGTATGCTTGCTACACCTTTTAACGTATCAGAATCTTCTTCTTCTTCCACTAATTTTCCATCTATACTGCGAGTTCGTTTCTTCCTTGGTAACGTTTTCAACTTTTCGGCCGGTTTTCTGCAACATTGAGCATCGAACAATATTCAGCTGCATTACTTTACCATCCTGAACTTACTCTTCTTGGTCTGGAGACGCTTGCGCTGTTTGTTTCACATTTTTCTGTAATCGTGCTTTTATGAGTGTCT
>MU872775.1:6574-16799 GCA_036418205.1 Ostertagia ostertagi | reverse complement strand
CAAGAAGCTGTGGCAATTTTCACCTTTCTAGCTCCTTAGTTTGTAGCGGAAAAGCTTCCAAATTCCACTAGAGCGTTACTTATATGTTCGAAAGTTAAAAACAATAGCAAGAAACTTCCTTTTATCACGGTGAAAATTTAGGACTGAAAGGGTTGAAATCGCTTCGGAGCAGAATGGAGCAAAGGTATATGAAAACCCATACAGAGTAGTGCTTAAGGTAGGAAGGACGCCGCGATTGAAAAACCTTAGACGTTACTACAACACAACCGAATAAATGTGGGAAGAAGAGCTGCCAGTATCGCATCCTTACAAAGACCCACAAAGCCCCCCCCCCCCCTCAATAAAAACGCAAACGTATCCCGCAAATGATGGCAGAGAACAAATTAGTTTAGGTCCAACACAGAGACGATGAAGAAGTATGCGACAAATCAGTGGTGTCACTCGATGCATAGAAAACGTTTTATATATTTGAGAATTTGTACTTTCACGTTTGACTTGAAACCGGTTTTCTTTCAAGGAACTGTGTGAACCAAAGATACTGTGGCTTTGGAGAGGCGAAATAGTTACGAAATATACAGCACAGTCAGTTGCATACAGGCCTTGCAATTGCAGGTTCGCCTAGATTACTTGATCATTCAGCAGATAATCGCCGGCGAGTCGTTGTGGGCATGATAGCGCCACTGTCTATTCCGTGTGAGAACGCTGATCACAGTGGTCACAAGAGGCGCCTCCATTACATGCACAGTTGGCGGATCGAATTCTCAAAAAAGCCTCATTTCTACAAAATGGTAAGCTGGCATCAGATTTCTACGAGGTCAGAAACTGACTTGAACATAGACTAGCCGACTGTAAGGAAGAGATACTCATCCAACATCTTTGGCATTCTCAATGGATGATGAATCTTCCAGCGATAAATCAGACAAACATTTAGAAGGAAACTGTCAACACCTGTGTCGCCTTTCGCGCTCGTTGACCATATCCGACAAGGATCTTTCACATAATATCCAAATCGGTTAACAACATCATTTTCGCCGACACAAATCTAGGAGGTCGACCCAAAATGCGATGGCTAGATAAGCTGAAGTTCGACCATAAGTTGTATGCAGACAATGCATGGAGCAAGGACCGATGCAGGACGGAAAAACGGCACCGAAGGAGTTTGACCTACCAAGGAGGAAGGGTAGCATCCTGCAATAGTCGCCTCGGACGAGTCGCTGCGAAAACGAAACATTACCGGACCATGTCCTACGTTAAGCGGCACGCGCCAGTACACTGACAGAAGCTTCAAACGAAGTGTGCTTAATACAGCTACTGATGCGACTTTCCTAACCACTTGGTAGTCAACCCTGTTCGTCATAGAAGTGAAAAAGGAGGCTTCAGGCCTGTTTACAACTGAATGTCGCATCATTACTCTTCTTATGCCGGTACCTTTCTCCCCTGGAGTCCGCCCTATTCAGAAGCAGCCGATGCCGCTACACATCAAAGCAACAACCACAGATGAGGTCACGTGGAGCAATCTACTTTGTGAAGAGTTGTCTGCCTGTGGGTGATTCATTCTAGTCAGGAGTTGGCTTTTTATTTTGTAGATGATCCATCCTGCAACGCACCCAAGGCTGTTATCTCGATGCTCTACCCGACTGGACTGAGAAGGAATCTGGACATACTAGCCGTTATTTGCGAGAACGTTTGCTGTTGAGACCAAAAGGTAAAAGAAACTGAGACACTCGAGAGTCGTAGAGATTTGGAAATATGATTTGTATCGTGCGTGTTCTAATCATAAATCAGCTTAAAACACGATTAAGATTATCATGATTCTGATGCTTCTTCAATAATCCTTCAATTGGCCATCCAGCATATACATGACTATTGGATTCGGTGCAGTACTCTAACAAATTGACAAAGTGACAGTATCTGAGCTCAAACTGTTTTGGTGTTCTGACAGCAAAAGCCTAACCCCCTCCAAATTCTATCTTTCTCAAGAATTGGCAATACGAGAGGGCTTCTGTGCTTGAGCAACACTGCAATAACCTGGGCAGTGAGGACCGTCAAGCGGCTTGATTGGCCAGCCCTCTAAATCGAAAAAAACAATGAAATAAGTCTGGCTTTTCGGGGTCGTTTCGAGCCATAGTGCGAAAGAAAATTCATTCGAAATTGGAGACTTTGGCAGGAAAAGTCTCCTTTCAGTCTTCCGCCGTAGAATTGCAAACTCTGCGTGCCAAGAGCGCCATCAGTTCACCTTCTTGAGAAGAACCTCACTCCCATCACTACGATGTCAAAACCGACAACCAATTTTCCTCAACCAGAATAAAATGGAGCTCTACAAGAGCAGTAACACCTATCCCTAGGTTAGGGTGTGCTGTTAATAATAGCAGTGTTCAGTTAATAGCACAATAGCGCGAAAAATTAAAAAAAGTAGTAAAATCGAAAACAGCCAAGCTGTCTGAGAAATTATGCGCCAGAAATTAGCTAAAATAAATCCATAACGAAGGATCACTGGAACCTAAAAGCAGGATGACGACTGCAAAAACTGCTTAGGACAGAGAATGTCAAGAGACTGAGTTAGAAAGTGATGAAAGAAAAACCTGATCGTATCATGTTTTCCAAAATTCGAGGTTTCTAGTGAAACGGTGTGGTTCTACTTACGCAATGAGAATTAAGCAAAAATTAAGAAACGTAACGTCGAAACAAGGGATACGACCTTGCTTGACAAGCCTTCTAATTTTCATGGTTCCACTAAAGCAAATATCGCTCCATTATTTTCCAACGTAAGAACGAAGAATTCAGAAGCGATGTTTCATTTCATCAACTTTTTACAGTGCAATTCTCCGCGTGCTAGAGTAAGTCGAGACAGCTGCTACAGCGAACAGGTTTCACAAACAACACGATTAACGCGAGCTGGCTCGTATGGTCTCCAAATGATTACCATTAACTCAGGTGCGCAACAAGAATTTAACTCTTACCTGCTGTAGATATGGACTCAATGTGGAATAGCATGAACGACCTCTATAAGAGATGGCATTCACAGAATGTGGGAACAACAATTGAAGCAGATAATCGGAGGGCGCCAAAACTGAGAAATATTATTTTCGAAAAAAACGAAAGAAAACGTGGAAAGTTGACAATGGACACTTTTAGGAGATTCTTATTGGAACTCCAAATCCGCTCACATGTCATGTGACGCAACTAGCGTTTGGAGCGAAACGCGAGCTCAAGCGCAATCCTCGCCTTGAGCTGCACCGTATTTTCATTTTCAGGAAGGTCTTTCCTTTTTTCCCTTTGTTTTGCAGCTAGTCTTCAATTGTTTTCTCAACATGAACCACCTGCTCTTGGACCATGGGCCAAGTCACAGCAGCTGGTCCATCCTGGAAAAATGCTGAAATCGCCAAAAATATGCGAGAATTTCAAATATGTATATATCTGTTTCAGATGCGTTGCGCTGGTCACGTCTCGCCCAGTAGGCGTATTGCCGTATTTGCTCCAACCTGTCACTTGACACTCAGTTTTCGTGCACATATCCGCATAGTCCACATTAATCGTGATGACGTCACTTGAGAAAAATACCGTGCTATGCAAAGAGAACAGAACCTATAATCATCCTCGAATAAATGGAATAAAGATATGGAAGAAATTTTGCCCACAGTCGAGTGTTCATGTGAGTTTACTGACATGACTATTTAGCGATCGTGGAACTTAAAATAGTAGACAACCACGGCGTTATTATTTCTCTTGAATCAGTTAAACAGGACTGACTAGAAATCCATAAAAGACCGTCTAATCTGCAGTTCTGTCTAGTGGAGCTCACATTGTGCAACTGTTACAAAACCGGCATTTAGGTGCTCCACTTAAAATAGATTTGGGAAAGGCACAAGGCACCCCTCGGTTTCAAGAGCTCTCGAGAATGCTCCTCCCTGTCAGCCACTCAATGCTGATCTCATCGTGTTTTCCATGCTCACTGCGTCTGACGCAAAATTAGACAAATAATGGTAGTCAAACGAAGGTGACACAACCATCGAAACCGCCCAAGCCAAATTAGATGATAAAATGGATAATCAAACAGTTATAATTGAATTACCGCATAAAATTAAGGACCAGAACAAGTTCGTTCCCGAAATTTATTGACAACTGATTACAGCCATCTTCAATTACCGACTGATGGTGAGAATGAAACCTATAAAAACTTGGTCATGTCGCAGAGACAACTAGAGAGCAGCCTTCTGTACCAAGGCATTCGCTACTTAGCGAGATTGAAATCACAAGAAGGATAGAATGTAAAGATCTTTAGATAACATAACCCAATTTCAGTGTACATATCTAGAAATGACAGAAAGAGATGAAACCAGGAAAAATAGAAGAAAATAATAGGAATTCCAATATATATCATTGATACTAGTAGACACTTACCGGATTTCGGACCATATTGCTTCCTTCTTCTTCAAGCGGAGGAGCAGAAGCCATCATAAACTGAAAATTGAAATACTGTTTAATATTCCAAATATATTCAAAAGATTCATGCGAGCGACCAACGTGTCGATACACTGCCACGTGACAATAGGAAAGAGAAGATGACATTGAGTTCTTACGAAAGATCGTTTGCGTAAGAGTGAAAAGCAATGATTCAGCAAGCGCTAGAATCGATATTGTTGACTGAAATTTGCAAGCAAAGCGGCGCTGTCTGGCCCGAAAAAGTGCGTGAACTTCGGCTACGATAAAGTGTACCACTCATCACGAAATGTGGACAGCATTCCAACGGTGATATTTTTGTATGTAAACGAAAATATACCTCACAAACGTTTTGTCTGAGCAATACTTTTGCCATACATTTTTAAATTTTTGCACTATAATAAACTCAATACCTCGCTCAATAGCGAGCGCTAACAGCAATATTATAAAAATGTAACCGCAAACATCGCCTGCAGGAAGTTAATAAAACGATGCTTTGGGTTGAACGCAAGTACTGTTTTCCTCTCAGTCCATCAATTGCTCTAAATTTGCTGATGTAGGCGTTTATCGAGTGACTCATCATTTTAGTGGCAATAATAGAAGCACTGAAGGGAGGAACGACCCGTCAAATCGAGAAATAGTGTTTTCCGACAAACATTTCCCTAAAAAACCGAAACCAAACACGAATGTAAATTGGATCCGCTGTTTGATAAGCTCATCCCTGGCACACAACATTTAGCCAATTACATTTGTTATGCTAATTGTAATCCACAATGTTTCCAATAGGAGAAAGAAGCGTAATGTACCCGAAAGAGACTGGACAACGCTTGCTCCGCCCAGTTCTTTCTTTTATATATTTCATACAATTATGCTCTATACAAGACGAATGAGTGGTCAGTTGTTCCTTCGAGCGCTATCCCAAAAACCGCTTTTGGATTCATGCCAGCAAGTACTTTAATGTCATACTTTTGGACAATGTGGCGCTATTCGGTATCGAAGCTGGCTGGATCTGGCACGTTTTCCGTGATCACATTAGGCTGGTGTCAGAGTCCGCGATTCGTCGCGGGTTTCGCTGATTTCGCATTACGCGATTCACGCGCTTCTGCTTGATAGTGATGGCTGAATGACGACTGCTCATGATTCCACTTGTTTCATATTCAGTGTTTCAAATGTTCAAATGGGGCACTTGCAATTTTTGCGATCCGTCGCAGGTTTCGCGCAAATCGCGAAAATCAGCGAAACCTGCGACGGATCGCGGACTCTGACACCAGCCTAGCTATCATCACGATCTCTGAACAATCTTAGCTTTGATGGTCACACACTTTCTGAGAGCTCTCGATGAATTCTACACAGGGCTTTAAGTTCGCTTGGCGAGAGTGACACTTAAATCTCTTGTAAACAAAAAACACATGTACGGGGACATCACTCCTCTGATATGCCCTTCCTTGACAACGCAGAACGGGTATTTATTTGGCCTTAATCAGCAAACAATGCACAGACGTGATTCCGATCAAGCCTGAAACATAACGTCGCTCGAATGGAGGGCAGCTATAACGCCTCGCCATCAATTTTATTTCTAGTAAAATCCCACATATAACGCGTAATTGTGGTTAGTCACGGATCTAAGCAGTAGCGCAACCGCAATGACCAATCAGTAACCATCAAAGAATTTCCTACTAGTAAGGTGCAAGGAGGATCGATGTCAATCTTGCTGAAACGTCATTCATTCGCGACAAAACGCGCTTTTGGCGCGAACTATAAAGTACTCCATCACAAGCGTTGCTCACTACAACAATAACAGGAAGAATGATAAGTTATAGTATTATATTAGATTATTCTACCATCGTCACACCAACGTTATCGTTGCGAACCATAAGTGAAGATTCAAGTATTTCCTGACATTGCAAGACTTTATAGAATTCAGAGATAATCCAGTTGAAGCGAAAATTATTCGAGAGCGGTGAAGTCGTATAATCATGATTTCAGACTTCAATTCCGTATTTGCTTAACAAGGCCATCCAGCAAGTGAACTAGCCGTTGTTAAGTACCGTTTCTCTTTTCTACCATAAAAAACAGCCAGTATCTGCTGCATATTATGCTAGCTAATGAAGAACTTTGAAATTCTGTTCTGAATTCCTTCATAACCTTGATTGAGAAGCATCGCGATAACCCAAGCCGAACAGTGATTAAATGTATTATGAGACAAAACTCTTCAACATATAAACATCACAATCATCTTAACATTCATTCTGTGAACACGTAAAAAGGAGTAATGAGACGAGAAGAAACACCGAGATGTACTCCACATACAAAGATCGCAGTTACGAAATCGAAGGTGGAACAGAGAACAGAATGCCTCGAAAACATCTTATAAGGATTGTGGTATGTGTACGTCTAACTTAAAACACTAAAATGACATCAAACATGAGAAACCTCAAGAAGAAGAGTTGCATGAGGTCATACCAGCGATTCGATTACGCTTGATTACATTACCTCATTTGAATAATACCAGCTTCACGGAGCTTCATAAGTTTCGCTGCTATGTCAGGATTCTGGAGGTGCTCTCTGACTGCCCCAGGATCCTATAATTTCCTTTACCGTCATATTCGAAAATGGTATTTTATAATCCTACCTGACTCATTTGTTCCAGCAACAATCGCATTCCAGGGTCACGGAGTATGGCTTGCACCTCAGGATCTTCAAGCGCTCGTTCTCTAGCCTGAATATTGTAGCATAGCAGAGATCGAACTTTTAAAATATCACGTAGGTTTCCTAAAGATACTATACACTTACCTTTTCTGGATCCTCATCGTTGCTACGGAAGCAATTACGCAGCCCCTCAAGGGCTTCAGAATTTGAAGGATCCACGGCGAGAGCATCTTCATAGGCTCGTTTCGCCTTAGTCCACTCTCGCATTGCGGTCAGCACAGCGCCTTTTCGGATGTAACCTTTTACTAAAATTGAAAGGATGAGCACACACACCATACAGTTGCGTAATTTACTCCTTACAAATCAGCGGGACAGCGAGGACTAAGCGATCTCAACAGGATCTCAACTTTGTGAAACTTACTGAATTTCGGATCACGTTTGATGCACTGTTCACAATCGTCAAGGGCTCGTTGAAAGTCTAATAGTTTTGTATAGCACGCGGCGCGATTTGAGTAGAGGATAGCGTTTTCAGGATCTCGCTTTACAGCTTCATTGTAATGCTTCATAGCACCCGGATAGTCTCCTTTCTGAAATTCTCATATAAACGCTATAAGCCAGCTATACTTAGCAATGTATTATATGTAGCAATAAATACCTTGAACAATTCATTGCCTAAGTTCTTCTCCTCCTGAGCCAACTCAGGATTAATGTATGCCATTCGCTCTCTTTCTTTGATCGACTTCTCCAGCTCTTTCGCTTTCTTCACTACTTCCTTGAAAAAATGTTCACTGACTGAGGAAAACGATCAGGCTTCTTTTATCATGTCCACCCTGTACTCAAAATAAATGAAGAAAAAAAACAAAGCTGTAGACCTACTGGATCTCTAAACTCGGACACGGACTTCTCATACCAATTCAGAGCCTCTTTCCAATCTTCCTTTTTTGAATACGCATTTCCTGCACGAGCCATGGCTCTGAAAACAATTACGTGATCAATCTTTGGATTCAAGAGAGGCAAACATCCGGAACAACTTTGTTTGGGACTTGGCAAGCCCAGACGGGAGAGCCGATCGGATTGTGATTTTGATATTGAATGCACGACAATGGCCAACTACAGCGATGTCAGTGCAAGAAAATCAGTGAGTCTCTCCGAATGAAGCACTGTAATCTGAGCGCATCTCATCAAGTGACGACTTCCTGTCTTTATTCTACTTTGTGAGCTTTGACTGCAAAATGTAGCGCACTGCACGTACACATTTCACAATCAGTGCATGACCGGTCAATCTTACTTGCTCCACTGTTCATGAAGTTGAGGAGCCCCGTACTGTTTTTCCAATATCCACTCAATTTCTGGTTCGCATAAATGAGACGTAACTTAGCTAAGCGTAGGTTGGTTTGAGCAGAATGGTTACATTACAAAACGTTCGAAATGCTTTAAATTTGAACCAATGAATTCCTCGACGCGTCAAGCGCAATAAAACCTGTCTGGCACAGAACTATTGATTATATCTATTCGAAACAATATGAAAAAAGTTACAGAATTACAGAATCCCACTATCCAAACCTCCATAATGAAAATTGTGTACTGATTTTGAACGTGGTATGCAATGAAAGTCTCCCGTGTTACTAAAACACATCCCAGATGGAGAAAGACTGATGATGCTTGAATAGAAGCTAACGAAAGGATGATTCCGCAAAGGTGCTCGGAGTCTCATCTAGTAAAATGGACATGTGGTGCGTCAGTTCATATAGCCTACAGTAATTTTGAATTTTGCACAGTAGAGGGCTCCTGTGTGGGTATAAAAGCGGAAGCGAAGCGGTTCCCGCACTTTGAGAGATTCCCATCCCCTAGAAAAACTGAAATTTTTGTATGTGACACCAACTATCGCAACCACATTCCCCCACACTGGATGGGACCTGGTGCTTGTATTTTCTTTTGAAAATGACCATAGGAGTCCGTTTCCTACAATCGTGGACTTGCTGATTGTTTTGCAATTTAAGTGGGGTATATATACGTACTGACTGCGCGATTCTGCACCGATACTTTTCCACTTTACAAAAAATCTCAAGATCGCAGCTATGACACGGCCTATAAGCGCGGCCATGTGCAACGTTTTGGAAGAATCGGCGAATCCTCGAAAAAGTATGCTTTCGAACTCTGACATAGAACAAATGATTCAAGGACTTTGCAGGAAGGATTACATACAAACTGAATGGATTACCGTTTTTTCTCAAGCTTTTCGCAAACCAATTTCGAGAATCAAGTATTAAGATTAGGTTAATTCACAACCACCGATAAGGGTTGGATGCATAGATTCACCAGCACCGTCCTCCCCATAACTCTGGGAGAACCGTGTTGAACTGCCTGATCGATACGCATCCATTCTTTTTCGCCGAAACTTCCAAATGTTGAGAATGAGCGCGGTTCGACCGTCATTGAATGGAGCATCATAAAATACGATTGTACGCATTACGAGCAAAAACTTACTTCGCAATCAGTTTGAAATCAGCCCTCTGTTCACGTCCGATTTCAACAGCTTTCTTGCAAACTTCAATACATTCGTCATATTTGTGCTCTTCAAAATAGGCGGCTGAAATGGCACCATAACACCTATATTAATACGGCAAAACAAAGAAAAATAACATGAAGAGTCACACAAGAATGGAAGGAAAGACCACCAAAAAATCAACAAAAAATCGAAGCTTACCTGCTTTATTAGTATAGAACGTAATGTTAGAAGGATCGAGTTCAATGGCTTTATCATAATGTTTATGAGCTTCTTCGAAGTTCTTCAATTTATATGCTGCATTTCCCAGATTCTTTTCAGCCACAGCCTACAGTAAGTAATACTCAAATGGAGAGCAGTAGACATGCAAATGAAAGAACACTTCAAATGGGAACTAAAAAGGACGTGGGCGCATACCTCTTCTTGAGGATTCGTCATCTCTACGAAAGAAGATCAGCACCCGAGATATTCCTGAAAAGATGCATTATAGTATGAACTTATCTTTGCGTTCGACTGCACACACGATGAAGAAAAAATGGAAAGTACGCTTGAGCACGGCATTAGGCTGGCATTAGAGTCAGACGCGCCATTCGCGCCAATCGCAAGAATCGCAAGTACCCATCTGAACAT
>MU872774.1:0-15120 GCA_036418205.1 Ostertagia ostertagi | reverse complement strand
AAGGTAGTGAAAAGCATTGAAGAAGCCTCTGTTGTTCCTATTATCCGGAACCCATCGTTGTTATCCCTATCCCTAATAATCAGTATGCATATTCGCTGAAAGCAAAGTATAGCTTCCTACATATAGAATGATGAAGCGAGAAATCGTAGGTTTTCTTCTGTTCACTTGCACAACGGCTGCGCAAGAGGAATTCATTCGAAGAAGCCATCGCCTGCATATTAGATGCAGCACCGAAAGCAGGGACGTTCTGAATGAAAGAACGACGAATTACAATGAACAAAGAGTTGTATCGCTCTCCCTAGTTGATACTGCTATTAATATCAAGGTGAACGCCTCGCCACGGAACGGTGCATGGGGACGACGTGGGATCAAAAATCATCAATACGTGGCGTGGCACAACTTAAGGAGCGAGATGTAAACCAATTTTTTGTAGCTTTTGTGTTTCGCTTTGACTGTTTGCTTTTATAATGCTTTTTCGTACTGTGAACTGGAGGCTGTGGTCCATTTTGTTAAGGCTTCTTCTTCTTCTTCTTCTTCTCCCTAGCGTTAGTCCCGCGCAGTCGCAGGGTCCGCTGTTCTTATCAGTCGTCGCCACTTCGCTCTGTCCAGGGCATCCCCTGCAGTGGCCATGATTTCGCTTAGGTCCTTCTTGACTACGTCCTTCCACCTCTTCTTTGGGGCTCCTCGCGGTCGCTTGCCTTGCGCTTCGAAGTCCATTGCATTCCTTATTGGGTGGCCTTGTGGTCTTCTTAGCACATGCCCATACCACCGCAGTCGCTGCTCCCTCACCTTCAGCTGGACAGGGGCAGTCTGCATGACCGCTCTGACATCCTCGTTCCTGACCCTGTCCAGTCGCGTCCAGCCGCAGGCCCATCTCAGCATCCTCATTTCGGCGAGTGAAGCTGCCTTTCGTGATTCTTGTTCAGGGGCCAGCACTCGCTGCCGTAGAGCATCGCAGGCCTTACCACTGTTCGGTACACCTTCCTTTGAGCGTTCTGGAGCACCTTCGGTCGCAGAGGATTCCAGTGGATTCCCTCCATTTCATCCATGCCGCGTTGATCCTCCCCTTTACTGCCTGGTCCACACTGCCGTCGGCCGCCAGATCACTCCCAAGGTATCGGAAGTCCTCCACTCTTTCGATGCTTTCGCCATGTCCGTCCACGATCGGCTCTGCACTCTCTTCAGAACTCAGGAACTTGGTCTTCTTGACATTTAGCCGGAGCCCCCCTTCTGCCAGGACCTTCTGCCACTTCTGCACCTTGGCCTGTAGTTCTTCTCTGCTATCAGCTATCAGGGCGATGTCGTCAGCGTAGAGGATGGTCTTAGTGGTCCTTCTATGAGCCCCTTCACCATGACATCTAGTGTTAGGAGGAAGAGGAACGGACTCAGAGCTGACCCTTGATGCACCCCAACCGTGATGTTTACCTCTTTTGTTAGGCCATGTGGGGTGCGTATGGCTGCCTTAGCCCCGTCGTACATGTCCTTCACCAGCGAGATCAGGTGTTCTGGCACGTTCCGTTCCCTGAGCGCTCTCCATAGTACTGCTCGCGGTAGCCGGTCGAACGCCTTCTCCAGGTCGAGGAAGGCTAGGTAGCAGGGTCGGCGCTTTTCTCGATACTTCTCCATCACTTGCCTTGCGATGAAGATGGCATCCGTTGTAGACCTTTCGGGCATGAACCCGAACTGTTCCTGGGAGATGGGGACCAGCTCCCGCAGTCTCGAGTCGACCAGTCGCTCGTACAGCTTCATTGTATGAGCAGTCAACTTGATCCCGCGGTAGTTGGAGCAGTCCATCGCGTCACCCTTCTGCTTGAAGATGGGGACGATAGTACTTGTTCTCCAGGCATCTGGCATCCTTCCTTCCGCAGTTATGTTGTTGAGGAATCGTGTGAGCCATCTTATCCCGTACTCACCGAGCGCCTTCCAAGCCTCGATTGGCACCCCATCTGGGCCAACCGCCTTCCCAATCTTCATCCTCCCAAGTGCACACCTAACCTCATCCTCAGTCCAGAGTGCGATGGGACCAGCTGTGGCCTCTGCCCGTGAGTTGTTCTCGTGGGGGAACTCCTCGTTCAGAAGTGCACTGTAGTACTCTTCCCACCTCCTCTTGACTTCGGCTGGCTTCCTTAGGATGACACCATCTCTGCCTTTCACACTTTTCACCACCCTGATGTCTTGGGTAGCACGATGCCGGGCCTTAGCCAGCCTGAAGACGAACTTCTCTGCGTTTCGGCTCTCCAACTTCTCGTACAGGGCGTCCATTTCTGTGTTCTTTGCCCTTGCGACGGCAGCCTTCGCAAGCCTCTTGCAGGTTTTGTAGGCAGCGAAGTTCTCGGGACTTCGGCTCTTCTGCCAGCGTTTGTATGCTTCCTTCTTCCTCTTCACGACTCGCTGGACCTCCTCGTTCCAGAACCACGCTGCCTTGTCTCCTCTGAATCCACCTCGCGTCTCACCCAGGACCTCCTTGGCACATCGCAGGATGGTCTCAGCCGCGTTGCCCCAAGTCCATTGTACTGGCCCGTTAGGATCTGGGAGACCGACTTCCATTATCTTTCGCCTGAGGTCATCCTTCTCCGCTTGGTGCAGCTTCCACCACCGGATTCTCCTCTCGGTTCTTACCCTTGTCTTTCTTGGGGAGGTCTATCGCAATGTCTGCCAGGAGGGGCCTGTGCTGGGGAGCCAGATCTTCGCCGGGTAGAACTTTGATATCCTTCACAGTTTTGAGGGTGATCTTCTACCAGCACATGGTCGATTTCCGTCTGTCTCCCTCCACTGCTGTAGGTTACCTTTTGAGACTTCCTTTTCGCGAAGAACGTGCTGCAGACTGCCAAGTCGTGGGCCGTAGCCAGGTCCAGAACCCTCTCTCCCTCAGCGTTCCTCGATCCTATCCCTCTACCTCCGTGCACCCTTCTCTAGGCCTCTTCTATCACTGCCGACGTGGCCATTCAGATCACCTGCTATGGTCAGGTAATCGCCTTCCGGAACCGATCTTATGGCTTCGTCCAGGCTCAGATAGAACTCGTCCTTATCACTTTCGGGGCACCCGGCTTGCGGTGCGTACACGGAGAGTATTGTCCAGTACCCCTCCTTCGTGTCTATCCTCACAGCCATGATCCGATCGCTGATCCTGTTCACAGCGGAGACATAGTCCTTGAGCGACTCCGCTACCGCTATGGCCACGCCGTTCCGCTTGGTGTCTTCTCCATTGTAGTAGAGCTTGACACCTTCCCCGATTTCCCTGGCCTTAGCACCTTTCCATCGCGTCTCCTGAAGGCATAGGACTTGGATATTCCTGCGCGTCATCAGATCAGCAACCTCTCGGGACTTCCCAGTTAGCGATCCCTACGTTCAGAGTCCCTATTCGAACTAGCTTCTTTGGCCGAGGCCGTTCACTCCTCGGTAGCCCTCACTCCTCGGTAGCCCTCGCATACTGACCACAGAACTCGGGCGGGGGTTCTGCGCGCCACTTCCGGGTGACGTCCTAGCTTTATCACTGATTCTTTTCGACTTTAGACATATTTTGTGTGACTGGGGTCTTCATCAGCCGGCCTGTCAACCTGGGCCTGACGCTGGTACTAGAACCATTTTTGCAATTTTTGCAAGGCATGGTTTAGAGCCTCGGCAGGGATCGAACTCGCGGTTTTCAGAGGTGCAGACATGAGTCTAACCTCTTAACCACTCGGCTATCCCTGCCTCTATTTGTGTTTAGGTTCTATAGAGTTGTTATACTCGTCAGTAATATCTCACAGAAAAATTAGGTTCGTCCCTACGTTTTGCATAAAAGTGTATTTGCCACAATCAAAGCAAAGGTGAGGCCATACCTTTAGGGCTCTACTTCGGGTGGGTAACATCTCGGACGAAACGATTTGGCACTTCCCACTTGACCAAATGCGCGATATGGTCAAGTGGCAAGTGCCAAGTGGCCGCGTATGTTCCTGCATTTGCTTACCGGACCATGCACGCTGTCTGTTACCACCCGGACGTTGCGGTAATCAATGCAGAACTTTACGCAGTCAGAGCCAACCAACCCTCTAGGGTAATTGGTACCAGGGTAGACTGGGGGAATAAAAGCACCGACTCGTACAATGGGGCCACCGCAAGTTGTGTGAAGCTAAATTGCTTGAAGTCGAGCATGATTCCAATTGAAACATAATATCAGCAGCATGAAAGGGAAGATCGGAGAACTTCATAGCTTTCATCATTTTTCTTCTCCTTCAACGCACCGTTTCCTCCATCAGGCGCTGCTATTAGAGCTCTCGTGTCAAGAACGACAGCTAGGTTAAAGGGTGCGGATCAGTGATCACGAGCAGGGTCAAGCGTCTGTCCGGTCGGACCAGACGGAGGTCATACATAATACTTTTGGAGAAAACCGTGTTTGTGGAAGTTGGGAGGGTCGTAGTTATGGTGGAAAGAGTGTTTCAGACGATTTCTTTTTGACGAGCTTAGGAAAAACATAAGGGAAGAAGTGTAAAATAGAAAAAGAAATAGATCACCTTGAGGCATATCTGCTTCACTCCCTTCCCCGTCCTTCCCGTCCTCGCTCGACGAGAGTTGGATGGAGCTAGCGTGTGTCGATTGGTATGTAGCAGAATAAATAGAAACATAAAGGTGAGGGTGGTGAGAGGTGGTCGTAAAATTTCTGAAAGGCCTGACGCCAGGGTTGACTCTTCACAGAGTATACCCAATTAGACTGACCTTGAACGCACATAACGTGAAATCCGATTTACGTGTCTAAAAACAAACTATTTGAAAGTATTCGAACAAGGCAAGAAATTTTCGTGGCTAAGGGATGTTAAACTTAAAGGCTAAATAAGAAAACAGTAGTCGTTTAGCTCACATTGCTAAATTCTACATTACAGAAATTGAGCGATATTCTGGATCATCGCACAACGTACTATACTTATTTATTTATTTGTTTATTCATATTTTTATGTCTCTAAGTGGATGCCTTCAAAGAGCATTTGTTCAGTTGGTATTATGCTTCAGTGCTGTGGAAAATATTTATTATTTATAGGACACCGCCAAAAAGCCCAACCAGTATTTAGAAAAAAGCAGGTGCGCTCAACAGGATAGATCCGCTCAATCCATTTTCCCATTTTTGTCAATCAATTCTGGGAAACTAATTTGGAGGAACCGGATATTTACAGTTATGATTTTGGGAAGTGCAGCACGAGTTCGCAAAGGCCTAAAAGTGAATATGAGGGAAATGAACACAAGCATGGCAAAACCTCTGACATGATGAAATGAAGTACGATGAGAAGGAAAATAAAGCGTTTACAATTGACAACTAACTAAAGAGCAAAATTAAAAAGAAAAACTAATCAAAAAGAGGTGTCTCCTCAAACACAGAGACTAATGTGGAACAGCGACAGGAAGTCCGTCGAAGTTTTCTGATGACAACACAGAAAAGGAAATGTGAAGTGGATGAGAGACTTTGATGCGTAGGCCATTCTGCGCGGAGGGCTCGAATTGAGAGGAAGGGGTCAGCTAATCAGCAAATCTAGTGCAATCCCATTAGCGGCTTTCTGCCTAATGAATGAGCTCCTTTTAGTCAGAAGCTAATTCGCCTCGGAAACTAACGTTATTTGTTTGAACCTGTTCAAGACGCGCGCGGCTTAATCGACTTCCTCCAGTCAGTGCTCTTCTTATGGTTAGCCGGAATCCAATGACACATGCAGCACCACTGTGCTTTATTCGGATGTCAAGTTGTCCATCACTTCCTGCATCTCATTTGTGAACGAAAGGCTCTCTATCTATCCAAGTTACACTAGTGAAATGACTGAGGTATGCATGCCAAATTAGTAATAGCATAGTATTAGTAATAGCATTAGTAATAGCAGCATGATGATGTCATTTGCTCGAACGTTTCACAGCAGACTTCCCAAGTACACGATTTGATGCTGGTGAGACACATATAGCAGCAGGACATTTGCTTGAGTACTATGCTGAATAGGAGCAGATCATTGGAAGGCTGTGCGATGACCTTCACAAGTTGCTGTAAATCACTTTGAGCAAGGCTCACCCTACTTGGCAAGGCTCACTTCAAGTGGTGATCAGCAGTGGATGATGCAGCACGCACAACCACACATAATTTGAGTACAAGTTCTTTCAAAAGGATAAAGGATAAAGCATTTGCCGTTGATCAATCCCTTTTTGGGATGCGGCACGCATTCTACTTCCATTTGTACATTCGTAGTGGCGTTTGAATGCGATGTGGCCTATACAATGACTTGCGGGCAGGGTCAACCCTGCGTTGCGCAAAGAACAACGAGGGGGTCGTATTCAGCCGACCGAAAAGGGAGGGGGTCGTATCCACAGACGGGCTGCAAGACGGCTTGAAAAGTGCAGTGTCCGGGAGTGCACTTTCAGCCTCTAATGTTCTCCAGGAGCTCTGCACGCTGTCGGAGAGTCACACAGACATGAGCTCCATGGGAGCATTAAAGCATGCAGAGCACTATAAGTCTCACCATCAGCTTATTATCCTTAATCGACGCTATCCGGACGGCGCTTTTGCTCCGCGGCATAGATCAAGAGTACAATAGACAATAGCCAAAAACTTTGTTACAGTGTAGTGCAAAAACATGGTCTGTCTTCGATGATGAAACATTCCTGAAATCCCGAGGAGAACAAAGTGTAGAGCAGTTCATGGGAAAGTGAAACAAGAGTGCCATATAACAGCACAATACAACTCAATCAGGATACTAACACCTTCTTCAGGAAAACAGAAGACTTTCAAATGCCGACATGATAACTTTTTTAACACAGATAGGTGCACGGCGTAACGCCGCGTATACCCGAGCAGGCGTTTTTCCATAAAAACGCCTCCTCTGTCAGCGGCCGTAAGCAGACAAACTTTCTGAAGAGAGTTTTGATGCTTTCAAATAAAATCTAAGCGAAACAAAGTGTAGCGAATTTGCTGAATTGAGTTCTAGAGACGCCGTAGGAAAAATTGAGGCAGAAGAAGGAATTTCAGGGAAATTTCACAGTTGTTATAATGAAGTACTCTTCGAGTGGATTCCAACAATCTTTACCGCTTCTCATCACATTAATTTCAAAGGAAGTTATGGGCCTTTAAAGACTGCATAGTCGCGGTCCAGGAAAAAGGCTTGAAAAAAATCAAGGTGGAATTGACGGAACAACGGGACTATTTTTTGAGCGAGTGATTATTTCAAGATAGTTTTCAGAATCTTCATCTCGAAAGCATCCTTATCATGCGTTCCTCTCAGAGGTTTACCTAAATGGCTTAGGATCATCTCTAAAGATGTTTGTATAGCAAGAAATGGTGAATTCTATACGACTTGAAGGTTCTGAATACTCTGGGCCTTCTTCGAACCTAAATCGTGACCTCCAAGCCACTCCAAGAATCCCACTCGGTTCGTAACAATACTCTCGCGGACTATTTCTTTGATACTCACTCAACAGTCATCGGTCTTCCCCGGTTGATTATATCAACGGAGCTTCTTCCGAAGCTCTCTGATCTCTTTCTATGCTTTTCATTATATTAATTACGCCTATCTATTCAGACACTGTGTCGCAAAAGAGTCTTCATTATGCGGAAAGATGAATGCTTATTTGCACACGTGTTCGCCTTCGGTGTTCTTAACTGTCCCACACAACTTCGGTCTACGTGTTACATAAGCATCACTCGTGCTTGGTTTCCCTTCTCGTTGTCACGCAGTCTCCATCCGCGAGCAACCCCATCGGCTTACCTCTGCGCATGCTCCTTCTTCCCTCCGCTGTCTCGTCCTCTCTCCCTGCTCGCCCCACAACGCTCGCTCATGTTATCCGGTCCCTCTCGCTGTCCTTCCTCGCTTCCGCTCTTGTCGGTACTTCTCGGTCGGTTTTCCGTGGCCCCGTCGTGCCGGGTGACCACGGCCCTTCTATAGTCCTCATCCCTTTCCCCTTCTCTGTTCCATCCGGCTCCTGCCCCCTCGTTCTCACTACTATCTACAAGTGCCCGTCCTAATCCTTATGGGATCTGTCACTTGCTCGTCCTTCTTCTAATTCATTTTCTACTTCTTCTCTCTTTCGCTCCATTTAATCCCAATCTTTCGATTTCTTATACTTGCCCATTCCTCCTCTGTCCTCCTGTCCACGAGGTCTTGCCTGTTCCATCGCGTGTGCACAGAAAACGGAACAACGGGACGATTTTTTGAAATATTGAACATCCACAACATTTCAAATACTCCTCAGGAAGAAAACTATTTATATTTTTTTAAAATTTTGGTGTCCGATTTCATGAAACAGCTTCTGAAAGAAAATATAACCTTCTGAATGGAGGGGTTTGGATTGCAATGTAATTGCTACAAGGTTTAGTTTTTCAGATTATAAGGTAAGGAAAGTTGAGAGATCGAAAAAATCCTGGTGGGTTTCTGAAAGTAGAAATCTTTACGATTAAAATGATGTATTGGTTTACGCAAAATTCCTTCTATTTAATGAATAAAACTTCATTTGCCTCGATTTCCTCCTCTGAGCGAGACAAGAGCGCGCGGATTGACCACGGTCCACCACTTCTCCATGTTGGTGACTGCCATCATTGATGAGCGAAAGACATGATAGTTAATATGGGGGGTCGTACCGATACCCCCGAAAAGGAAGGGGGTCGTAAAAATTTGGGAATTTGCGCAACGCAGGGTTGACCCTGCTTGCGGGGGCCAGCCGATGTACAAGTCAGTGTTTTTATCCTCCCAGACAAGTCTGGTACCAATTAACCGACCCCGGAGGGATGGAAGGCTTGGTTGGCCCGGGCGACTCACGACCCAGGATTTGATCCCCGGACCGCTCGCGTGGTAAGCGTGCCACTTGCCACTACACCACTTCCGCCCTATTAGTTCTTTTATGTGGGACAAAGCTCTCTACATTTCAGTGGCCTGCTTATTGGCACCAGTTTCATTTGGAGGTAGAAAACATCTTCTAATACATCGACTTTCCTCTACATAACTATAGCGGAATTAGTCAGCAATAACAGCCTTATCGTTCCATCGACGTAAAATCCAAGGGAAGCAAAGCTCTGCGTACGAAAAATGGGCGAACAAGGGATGATTTGGTGAGGTTGCTGAACCGGCTGCAAATAATGATGGCGATGACCTAACTGATCAAATGGATGGGGTCGACCAGCCTACCATGACCTCATAATTTACAATGGATCCGCAAAATTCTGAGGCCCGAAAAGTCATGAGTTGATGAATTGTAATCCTTTTGCACTTGCGGTTTTTGGGACATGACACGGTAGAAACTATTCCGAAGAGTGTTGCATTTTGCCCTCCCATCACTGAAATAGAACATCCGCATCGCAGACCAAAGTAGAGCCAGACATGCTAAAGCGTAGCGTGTTTGAGGTAAGCTGTCCTGGACGAAGTCGAAAGGACGCGAATAGGGAAAAAGGGCACGAAAGCGCAATGAGTCACGTGAAAAGGACGACGAACGATCAAATGTCTGCCCGTCTTCGACAGCACAAACGAATGCTGTCTGAAGAAAATAATACCGCCTAGGCCGTGCGTACGCCCAGAGTGACGGCTGAGCAGCATTCACATAAGTGATTGGCGAGAATGGGGAAGGAACATGGTTGAAAAGCTATCAAGGAAACCCTGAAGAGGTCCTATTGGCTCTGCTGCAAGGGTGGCGGAAGGTCTACCTTGAACAGCTTTTTTTATAATTGGGGCAGTATTTTCGAAAGAACTTATATGGACTTGGAATCTTCAGCGCTTCTGCTGCTGATTAATTTTTCACCTTGTTACCTACCTCCCCAACCTCAAATCCCTTGCACCATTTGATGGAAAATTTGAGGATATTCTCGCAAATATAGTTGGTACTTACTGATAATCACTGCAGTGACTAGTCTGTAACTGTTCTGTTGTCCAAAAGGCAAGCTGAGACAATGAAACTAGGCGCAAATTAATCTGCGTCGTGAGCCTTGTGGGTGGTAAACCTCCCTCTCTCCATATTTTATATGCTTATTTTATGCTAAATTTTATTGAATCGCAATATTCTACTCTTCATTCTAATATAATATTTAAGCAAGACTGGAGGCGAGAGGATGATAAGGGGTTATTTTAATGATGAGATGGCGCTGCTTTGAATGGGTAAATTCTACGACGAGAACCTTTGTCTGGTATCGGTGCCTTCAAATTTTGCTCTGCGACCCGTCGAGAAGTATGACCAGATCAGATTGATTTGTATCTAATGCCTGAAAACCTTTTGGTAACATCAATAAATAAGGTCGCTATTTTCGAATTTTACCATACCCTTCTGCAGAAGCCTGCATTCTTCCTGTTCGCGAGCGATATTGCCATTTATTCTGTACTTCTGGTCACCCTTAGGAAAGGATCATGCAATATCGCTCTTTGACGGCCTAATGCACCCCATTCTGGACAATGGATAATAGAGTTGTTCTCCATTAAAAGAGCGCAAATCACATCTCATTACTCTATCATTACATGTGCTGGTAGAGCTGTGTAAGGAGAATTGGAGAAATCGCTGTTCATGAGGGGGGCCATGGTATGCTGGATATTCGAAAAAAGCCTACTACGTGAGCTGTTTGAGGACGATTTGTTGCTTAAGACACCGTGCCATGGGAAACCGAATATATGTGTTGTACGTGGATATAGAAGACCATGTGAGAAGTTCGCAGTATTCAATTCATAGGTAAATGGCAAGAAAAATCAACTTCAAAGACTCTGCTCCTGAGAAAGCTTACTTCTTGGACAACTGCATTTCGCAAAGGGCTGGACCAGTGTCACTCATGGAGCGAACTACATGGTGAGGGCACGCACATGTGAGGGTTTGGTATGATAGTTTCCTGCTTCTGACATCTGTGCAATTACGGTGGAATTCAAACTACCCATAATCTGCAAATTGTTTAGGAGTTTTTTTTTTATCAAAGTGAGCGCTATCGTCCTGTTCTTTTTGTTGTCGTTGTGGAAGTAGGCTTAGGGTAGATTTTTGCTGTTGACAGGGTCCCATAATTTCCGTGGCGCAAGACGGCATTAAAGACGGTGGACACGATAATTTGACGGATATGATGAATAGGCCTAGCGTAGAAAGACGCTAGGTTTTTAAGCAAACAATGATGCGATGAATTCCAAAAGGTGCACTTGAAGCAACTTATGATGACAGAACAGGCTGAATATTGTTACCCTTATCGTTAGCATTTCATTTCCAGCGGCCCGTTCTAGTTTAGGACAATAACCTCACTTCATATGGAGGGGGTAACATTGACAATGATGGCGTGGAAGAGACGTGTCTGGACGAGTTTTCCGAGCACAACCACATCAGTGCGATGTGGCTACCACATCTATCTACCTATCAGCTATCTTCCCGCTACGTCGTAATCCACGTTGCTTGGAGCGAGCGCGAGGTATCTCGTCGTAAGTTCACATTAGTCGCCATCAGATCACTTTGTAAGCCCTAGCGCCATTGTCGCGCACTTTCGAGCCGCGACAACGGCACATCTGTGATACTCGTGGCTACTGTACCCCATCTACTGAATAGATTCCTTCGGCACACTTTGCTGGGGGTTGTTGCTTTAGTCTAGTTTGCCATCCTGTTCCATATCAGCCGAAGCTCTAATTAGTTAGCATGATGCTCACCATTAAGATAGACTTGTTCAAACTACATGTATAGTGGCCACAACCTCGTTAGCCGCCATGAAGGGAACAGCCAGAATGGGGCACTATTTCGCCGGTTTAGCAAGTTCTTTTACTTTTCTTCTCACTACCTCGCTAAATATCGCCTCTGCTTGAAATTTCGAAAGTGATCTGAATAACGTCGATAGTGTCTCCAGTTGATGCGAAAAACATAAAGAGAAGTTTCAACAAGGAAACTGATTGGTCAATCGTTTTTATGTCCATACCAGCAGTTCAAGTTATTATAGAAATAACTAAATAAATAATAGGTCAGCGACATGGAGGATTATGGGCATTTGTGGAAAGTGAAGCGGAAAGGAATCGGTTGTGACAGAACGACGACACATAAATTCCGAAGACAAATCACCGATTAGTTGCAGCGACATGCATCCAATATATCAATTACTGCGATCGGAAGGGTTTACAACTCATCCGGCGGCCCAAGGTCAAGGCTCTTCGGGCCATCTTGTGGGTCCCAACGCATCACACCTTCACTCTCGTCATTGACAACGTCCCCGAAAATGTGTGAGATATCTTCTCCAACGTGATTTAGGCAGAGCTATCGCTCACGGTCGTATACTGACAATCTACAAGGAAGCGCACAAATGAGAGTGGCTGCTGGAGGAAACACTTCAGTAAGGGCAGGACGTTCTTTTCTTCATGGAGAAAAGCTGGAGAGAGTCTAATAGTTCCGGTATAGTTCAATTTCCAAAAACTACTTCGATGGCCCGTTCGTCAAACTTCCTTCAATGAATTTTTCATAGGGGTACTATATCCAGATTTTATGCAGAGAATTGATCAGATTTTCGTTTTCTTTTTCGTTGTGTTCGTTGGATGATGAAAGTAGTGGTCTTACAAAATATTTTAAACAATCACTTTTGCTCCCATTCCATGTAACCCGATGCTCAATGGTTTTAGTTCCACATTTTTATTGAAACGAAGATGTGGAATAGAGTAGTTCAACCTACATTAGACTTTGAACCAGACAGAACCAGACATGAATCATGAACAGACGATGATGGATAAGAAAAGTCATGCTGGCTTCCGGCGATAAAGTTGTAAGTGCAGAATAAGGTACTCTTGAGAAAATATACCTTGATATCTGCCATTGAATTTTTTTCTTACCACATCAGACAGTTTGTCTCCGGCAACGCGGCTACCTTTCCATTCCCTGCACCAGTTTGGGCCTTGGGCTGTGCTCCCTTCCACCTGTGGCAGTAACACCTCATAGAGGTGACGCGATTACATAAAACTGTGTTTTATATAGTGCTGTTTTCTGGCTCGTCAGATCATATCGCCTCTTCCCTTGACTGAATGCTATACCACTCTTCGATCCTAAGGCTATTAAATTTTGCCTATCCAAATTACCCTAATGATGAAATACGGTCTTATTTTCAGCAATCTGTGCTCTGTGACGTTCCTTTAACCTCTCGTCTCTCTATTGACTTGAGTGCATGGTAGCCGTTGCTGTTGGCTTGTAGACTGATTGCAGTTGACTTCATCATGAACCCAGCTCTCACGACTCCATCACCACCCCCCGGGCGGCCGATATACCCGGTCTTTATCGTGTAGGCTTTTATAAGTCCCTATGACCCCTTCGTGTGGCAAAGGGCATCATAGCCGGCTGATACAGGTGCTTGTTGGAAGTATTGTAAGATGACTCCAGGACAACAGTGACAGCTTCCTTTTACAAGGGAAATGATGACGACCACTGGAAAACAGGCATAGCTAGTTTTTTTTTTCCGTAATTTCTTCTCATCATGTACAGCGCAATCGCTTCTTGTGATTTGGTGCAGTTGAATTAATCTCTAGTCTTGTTTCCTTGATTACCTTCTAGTTTTCAGGTCGCTCACCTTTACGTTCGCATTTTAATCTTATATGTTTTTCTGGGGCCATAATCTAAAACTCTTCTTTAGAAATTGATAATTGGATGTAGATAACGGTTAGGTTGAGTTATTGTTTGCTTTCGTTTTGTTTCGGTTGAGTTTGTCTCTTGTTTTTTAAGTCGACATGATTCGATGGGCCTTGAGCGCAGTGTTTCCGCCACAACTGACGACGTGTTTGTAGACGTATAAAATAAATAAATAAGTAGTAGAGGACATCGACACAATCATGGTATGACGTTATAATGACAGTTCAATACTTAATTGCACCTTAGGTTTGTTGAGAGAAAGTTTGCCCTCACCCCCTCCTCATCCTCCATCCTGCCTCCACTGTTTTCCAGCCGTTGCAGCACCTTCTGAAATGACGCAAATTGTACCAACTAGGTGTTTATATAGCCGTCGGGGTAGTATCACAATCATGCTATTGCAAAACATTGACAGCACAAGTCCTGCGAACTACCCGATTTTGTAAAGGAGCGTTCATTGTTGGCGATCGTACGTGCGATTAGGCGATTAGGCGATGATTAAAAAAAGTATGCGTATCTATAAGGCGACAACTCAAAAAGTGTACCTACTGATAGGCGAGTAGGCGAGTAGGCGAGTAGGCGATGAAAGAAGGATAAGTATTGATTTGTTGCTCCGCCCATTGAGCGATCGCCTAATCGCCTACTCGCCTACTCGCCTACTCGCCTACTCGCCTAATCGCCTAATCTATACGTATATTTTTCATTATAGACTAATCGCCTAATCGCCTAATCGCACGTACAATCGCCAACTCTGAACACTCTATAATGTGTTTATTCCATGATTCCTTATCCTTTATTTTGCAGACGGCAGACAGACACCTATACTTACAAACTGGCACACTAAGTTAGCGGCCCATATAATAAAAGGACACCTATTTCCTGAGCACGCGACTCCAAATGTATGGAGCAACCCAACTGTTGATACTTGACCTTGATGTATTACAATGAAAAATGAAGGAATGAGTTTTAAGGGAGCATAGCTTGGCTTCAAAGCTACGCGACGTCCCGTCTATTGAGTCAATTCAATTCCAATTAATTTCGGGCGGTGGTATTACAATGAACTGAAACAACATCCTGAACATTCAATGGCGTCGAGAAAAGGGTCAGTAAATGTAGTTGGACACATGTAATCAACTGTCTGAGCAACTAGAAAGAAGGTTTGTGGACTACTTGAACCCTCTTCTATGGTCCTGCAGGAATGGCTAGAGCACGGACGATAGAACGTAGCCTCATTCAGGCTCTTATCCCAAGGAGAAAGGTGAGAGCTATAAGACTAAGCTTGGAGGGGTTAGTGACTCTGGAATGAGTGAGCCAATCGCAATGTGGCAAAAGTTGGAATGTGTGAGACCACAGTAGTCATGAACAACTGTTTAAGTGAAAAGCGCACGCGGAAGCATCAAATTGAGACGGTTTGAAGGTTGGAGTCAAGTAGTCTGTAAACGGGGAACATGGCCCTTCTGACTCCATCATTTACCAGGAACGCTTTGTGGGGATGTTGTGGCAGATGTCTCAGGCAGGAGACTTGACGTCGGAAATGTCCTCGCAGCCATCGACAACTCGCACCCTCAAAAAGAACTCAACCCATTC
>MU872772.1:4958-17415 GCA_036418205.1 Ostertagia ostertagi | reverse complement strand
CTAATCTGGTATGAAATAAAACACTGCCTGCTATTTGTATCAGCATGATTTGTTCATACATGAACGAGAACTTCCCATATCTCATTGACGGTAATGGTGCGACAGTTTTGTAGGACTACCACATATACCTTGGCAGCAGTGGAGGATGCGCCAGAAATCCTCATTCAACCAGTTACATTTGTAGAAGCGAGTAAGGGAAATTAAGATGTTGCGTGTAATAGTCGTCTGTCTGCCACTACGAAAAATATGTTCATTTTTTGAAACGCTATCCTTCGGCTTAAGTAGAGATTATCATGGTCAACTCACACTCAAGGAATAAATAAAGATGTTGTGTGTAATAGTTCTATACTCGATATCGGTGAGTTGGGGTAGGCGTGTCACCGGAAGTGACGTGCACTTGATAGAAACTATGTGGATAAGCTGCTTCCAACATACATCGCTGGATATCAGCAAAGCATGCTGGCAACAGCTTATCCACGCACTTCTATCAAGTGCACGTCACTTCCGGTGACACACCCACCCCAACTTTCGGATATCGACTGTACTGTCACGAAATGTTTTTATTGAATGCTATCTTATAGCTTAAGTATAGAACATCATGAGTGAATGGAATCGTCCACTCTGGCGGCGCAGAGGTTCTCCTAAGAGATTTTTCGCTTGATGAATCCTGTGCAGACGCAAACCCTCTAGACCCAACACGTACCGTGGCTGCGATCGACGTGTACAAGTTCCCAGGATGTAATGTCTTGGTTGCGTGCCAAAAAAAACCGACAGAAAGCGATGAGATGGCCACTGAAGGGAGCAGCTAGAAAGTGTGACTCAGGCCACTGATAGAAAATGAAGAAACTGAAGGCTTGTATTTGTTCTTTAGGCCGTTATCGGTAAACTCGGTGAATTACGCTGCGCATCTTTGAACAAGTATTGGGTCGACCAAAATTAATGTCAGTTTTTGAGCCTTTCTTTCAGAACGACATATTTCAAGTTAACGCAAGCACTACGATCGAGATAGACGCCAGTGTAGTGTACACATCTCCGCCAACAAAGAAAAATTGCAATTTGGAGTTGTAGTGCTTACCAAAAAGTGGTAGTCACAATAGAGAGGACTGACAAATTTGTTGAATGAGGCAAGGCTCCCTATCCCATTTGTGCGCGATTTAGAACGTCAGTTGTGTGACGTGTTGGTTGAGACTTCCGATAGATTTGATCAACTTCTGAACTTGCTTTTTTGCCGTAATGATTCAATGAGTTTGAAGAAGCTGTCGTATATTTCAGTGTCGCGCCTGAAGTAGACCACCATACACTGAGCACAACGTTCGTTCAGCATTTTTGGCTCAGAAACAAACCCCTCAACGTGGCCCAGCCGAGGCGATCTTCTCTGATTGTCACAATCCTAATTCTAGTCGTATGTTACACTTTGGACCAAAAGATCGTTCTAGTTGCGCAAAAGGAGCGCCGACAACAGCTCCCACCGAACTCCACTGTTTCATGTTCCACAGCTGCCACCGACCACTCCACTGGTTCATGTCCAAAACGCAGTAAAACAATTGGTCCTCCCTTCTCCTTCCCGATTTTCAGTACTATACCTAGGAACGATGCTAGTTTTTGCACAACACTATGTGTTTTTTCATCACTCCTTTATTTCAGAGTAGGAGAGCGCAGCGCATCATATCTCATCTAGATGTTGAGTTCGCCACTGTGAAGCTATCAGAACGAGTGTGAACACTTCTTTTCGTAGAAATTCCTTGGCCGCGCACCACTTCGAGCTTCTTTTGCTGCAATTCGACCGAGCTGGGATTTGTAGAAGTAGTCTAGTCAAATATAATGATTCAGTGCCTCCATTTCCGAGCTGAAATTTCTCGCAAAATTCCAAGCAATGCTAGAATCAAGATACACTATGAGGAAGCGCGAGAAAAGCCTTTCTACATATATGTAACAAATTCTAGCTAATTTGCTAAAATTTGCATAGATGAAGCAGGGTCGTCTGGTTGAGATTGATTTCCGGGCAACCTGATCAAATAATGTTTGAGTACCTTAGTACCTGCCAAGCGTTAAATTAGAAAAGCGGGATCTGCCTCAGTCTTCTAAACACAAGTTAGAAATACGTTAAAGTTGATTATACCAATTTGTATCAATTATATCAATTTGCCACCTTCATATTACATTACTAATACATATTGCATACTTAATCTGCCGATTATGTGGAACTGTGTCGTGGCAAAACGCGGATCCATATGAGGATGATACTAGGATTATCTTCTGAAGCGTACGTCGTCCAACTAGCCTGCATCACATCTCTTGTCGCAAACGGGGTTTGGACCTATTGCGAACGACATCGGTGGGCTCTGCCTAGCAACTCCTGACGCCTCGAACCTTTCGGTCCAAGGTCTTTCCATCGGGTCTCCTGCGCACCCCGCAGGAGAGGCGGACCAACCCCTCGGGGACCATGGGGTTCCTAACGGGTCCCTACTGCCTCCGCAGCTCCCGGGTCAGAACCAAGCGCGCCAAACCCTTGCCAACCATGGCGCAAACAACATATACAATGAACACATAGAATTAGGGCAAAACCCACATGAGCATAAATACAACATATAAACAATATATTTATTATACGCAATAACTTACCATCACCTCTGATCTCGGCCCCTCGCTCAAGGGCAGACCAGGCCAGCTGACTGCACGTATTAGACCCCCATCCCGCGCAGAACCGAATCTATGGGCGACGCGAAGCAGGGGTTGAACACAATAGGCTCTGGGGCGCGCGCCCTGCCAAATCGAACTAAGGGGAGACGTCCTCTATCGCCTTGAGTCGTCCTCCTCGGTTTCCCGGTGAAGACCGACCTGCCACCGGATGCCAGCCTTGGGACAACGTAGTACCCGTTCCAAGCAGGGACCTCAGCTGCAAGGGGTTGCACAATCTATCAATGACTTACCAGCTAGGCAGACAGCGTGGACGCGACCGCTCAGCGCGGTGATAGTAGGCGAACAATGGCTGGCACCGACCGTAGGGGGCGGAGCCAATGACGCAATGGGCGCATTGCGCATTGGCATCCGAGCGCGAATGGGCCGGGGCGCACGGTGCGCCCACGGGGAAACCGTCGCATCCGCGGCATGTCTCCAGGGTTGGTTACTGGGTAGTGAACGACAAAAACCCAGTTGAGCTTTGCCTCGCAGGTGATTGAGTAGAGCAGTTGCACTCAGAATACCACTACAATTCAGTGGATCCGTGACCCATGCCAAAAGGGATTGATCATTGCATCAAAGTAATCGTTTTGGAGAATTCTTGCATTCTACCTAAACATGAATATTTCATGAATGGTCAATAGAGACAAGGTAAAAATCTTCACACAGAAGATTCAGTCCCCGAATAGGAACAGTTCACCAAATCCACCTTCTATGAACAATGTGTCAAGGCGTTCGTGAAGAATGGAGAGAGGGGAATCGAATAGGAGTAGAATAAATGCAGCAAAAAAGAGAAATGTTATGCCCATAAGGAAGGAAAAATCCAAAAAGAATTCCAATTTAAGACACCGACATCTAGGTGGAATCCTTACCTTGCCTCATTTGTGATAGATGTACCTTGCGCGGGTCCCAACTTCTCTTCCATTGTTCTCGGTCTTGAGCTATGGTTGTCCAGTGAACAGACACCTTAAGGGACACGGGATCAAATACGTTGTTGCGATAAGCTAGAGAGTCTGCCCAACGTACTGGAGGACGGCCGGGTGGCCGTTTCTTTTCGCGCGGGTACCATCGCACAGTTGCAGCACTCCATCTGCCATCATTTCTCCTCATCAAATGACCAGCGAATCTGTGTTTTGCCTCATCGACGTGAAGGAGGGCGTCTTTCACTTTCGATATGGCCCTGATGTCCGAATTGTGAAGTTCTAGCTCTCGTTGTCGTCTCAAAGTGAAACCCACTAAACGGCGTTCGATCGATGCCTGGGCGGACTTCAATTGTTTTTCTAAGGATTTCGTTAGAGTCCAAGTCTCTCCTGCGTACGTAAGAGCAGGTAGAACCGTTGAGTTGATCCGCACGCAGTTTGTTATCTCTAGTATCCTCGGTTACACTTCTTATGGATTTGAAGGCAGCCCAGCCTGCTCTGCGGTGTCTGGCTAGCTCTCCAGTCAGATCAATAGCATTCATTCAGATTGACTCCCGGAGATATAACAACTATTCTTGACGTTTCAAATGGGCGACTCCATTTAACGAAGCGAAGCTGTACCATTTTCAACGAATGCCATCCCTTGTTTTTATGGCTTATAACTAAGCTCATAACGACTCTACCGCTCGTATCTACTTCGTACCGCAATCTCTCGAATGCGATCGCTCTCTGCGAAATCTGGATATCACGACTCCATACATTCCCAGCAAAACTACGCAGATGAATTTAAGACTGCACACCATCGAACGTTCACGTCGACCCTCTCACAATCGTTACTAATTCGCATCCGGCATATAACAGCACTCAAGGCCATCCAGGACAAAATTAGAACTATGGGTCACCTGTCTGCTCCCTTTTTCCACTGCAACCCACCACACGTCATTTGTGAAATGGATAAATATTGTTCGCAGATCGTGCTAACGCATCTCGTAAACCACTCTCTCCTCTAATCCTGCTCAAGCTCGCGGCCTTCATCTCTGTTTTCCAGACCATTGGTAAGTCTACTGAATCAAACCTTAATCGCTGACCCGCATCATTACGAACCGAGCTAACGTTATAATATTCGACGAATGCTTAAAAAGACGATAGACCATGCTACAATCCTTGAATCGAGCCTACCTGAATTTCCGACGGAAAACCCTCGGCTTGTTCATACCTCGGTTGGGCTTCTTCCAATCCTTAAATCGTTTGCTAGTCCCATTCCTTGTCGACCATCTTGGAATACAACCACCGGTACCGATGACATGCTTCCCACTTTTGGATCCTCATGCATTCCGTTATGTAACGTTGCTATCTCTTGGAGCAAGCTTGACTAATACAGTAGGGCCCACAGCTTGTAAACCAATATATCCTTCCTCGTGCATTCGTTTAATCTCGTGCCAGCATACTCATGAAAGAAACATCGGTGTACTTCTCCTCCTGTTGTGAAGTCTTGCGATCCGCAAGAGGTGGAAAAACTGTTGCGGACTATCTTCACAGGTTTGATATACAGCACGAAGCATGATTCATCTTAACATGGTATAATCAAACGATGCTCTGCGTCTGTCTCTCCGCTGCTCTCAAACTCCTTGCCCTCTTCTGCCTCGTTTAAAAGTCTGGATCCCGTGAAGTTGATGTGGTCTTCAGTGATCGTCGCCTGCACAATCTATTTAGCAGTGTGTACTCGACATGATTTCCTTTCCGATTCATATTTCTCCTCGTAATAACACGCAGTAAGCCCGAATGCGAGACCGTTGTAATGGACTGTACACTGGCAAGCCCCTCCGCATCCCTTGATATCGTCCTCACAACTGTCGTAGTATTCCGATGATGTCTTCAATACGCAAAAAAACCTCCCATTTGGTTGCATTGTAACTGGGCAATCTGTATGAATACTTAGGCGTGTATCTTGGAACGCATTCGAATAGCGAACAATGACCACGATCAAAGTGAACCGCCCGAATATCGATGATCGGGCTCCCTGTGTGATATGGACGCCCCGCCACATCTTCAATGCTCTTCGATTGCCAAACGTGCAACAATCGCCTATAATTTTCTTTTGGGGTGGTACATTTGTCCACCTTTGTTAGAGGTGACGATATCGCTATGCCCGGTAGAAATGTGGTGACAATTACACGAAAATCCCTACAATCTCTCCCACGCCCTCGGTGCGACTCTAGCCCATGAGTGACGGCCACATAAAAACCAACTCCCCCCACGCGTCCGAGCGCCCATCATCGTCGGATCCACTCCTGGCTTGGGAAATCGGGCCCATACTTGCTACTTTTACTGGCTGACCACAATTCACTAATTGTTCCTAAAGGTATCATCACTATCTGCTGTCGGTGCATAGACTTGTAGAACAGTAACTCTTATGTTCTTCGAAATACTTGCATTCAGAATACCGAAGCGGTGTCCGTAGAGTTACGCTCTGAATGCGTTCGTAATCTGTCTCCATAACCAACCTGCCCCACGAGTGAATGATCCACAACCTCTCCAGAAAAAGGTTGTCCATCGCTCAATTCTCATGGCAGCGGGCTTCTTCACATCGTTCGGTCCTCCTAACCGATGACAGATATGATCCCGTCCCTGCTTCGTCAACTCTCGTGCGAAAAAGCCTCCGACAGCCCGAATCGAATGCCCTCTAACAATGTATCCGGAAGCGATTAAGTGGCCCAACTCTTGTCCTTTCTTTGGCAGCCTATGGCCCTGTGATTTCTTCGCCTTTGGCTGTTTGCCGATCCAGCGCTGCCTGACTGGGCAGGACAGCCTGCAGGGGACTAAGGCGATTTGGAGAAGCGGTCGTAGTATTTTCGTCCCACAGGATAGCCTTACTAGGGCGTTCCTGTTGCTCAAGGAGAGCGCCGTCCCACCATGAGCTTGGGCACTTCGGGTTCTTTAGTCACGAGAATCGGTATGGGGTTTCGGCGCAACCCTATTCTGGCGAATATCCCGACCTCGCCTCAAGCTCGTACACCGCGACAAGGTAGAACCCGCGTACGAGTTGCGAAAGATGTACAGCAAGAATTTCAGCACGTAAGAGTCTTTCCGGTTTTTCGATTGTTTACAAGAAGAAACGCAATTTTCTTGTTCTTCTCGTTTTATCTTAGATGTTGGATTCAAGGCATTTTTGGCTGAGATAGAATCATGATTTTTCCATGGACGATTTCTTTGATCTACTAAATGTTTGGGTCCTACGCATAGGGTATATGAAATTGCAATTGCATGTAAAACTTAAAACAACTGCCAGTCAGCAATTCATAGTAAGAATATCGCCATGTTGGCAAAAACTCAATACGATAGGCAGGTCTCCTGGCTTGCTGTGCTGATGAGTGACTGACATACAGAAGCGCTCAGAAGTCTTCCATGAGATACTTTTTCGACTGTAATTTCTTTCTGCTTGGTCAAATAGTGCAGATTTTATTATGTTCTGAAAGTAAGCCTTTCTCAATAACCAAGGGTATTGGTGTTGAGTGAGAAAAAGAAAAAGCTAAAAAACAACTAACTAGATCTCTCGAGTGACCAACTTTCCGGTAAATTTCAAACTATTGTAAAAAACTTACCATTCGACATGACATCGACCGCATGATGAAAACATTAGCCGGAACCACGACTTTGTCAATAACCTTCTGATTCGCTGAGTCACCAGTCTCTACGTGAGGAATAAGTTTTGTTTCTGTGAAGGTTTCCCTGCCCTTTTCCACAGTGTTCCGATGCCGCTCAGGACATGTGTCTGAATTGAATTGAATCTGTTGAAAGCACACCTTCGCGGTGCAGAAAGGGCCAAAATTACGGGGATAGTGCATACGCGTGGTCATATCCCCTTTTTTCGAACGGATTTATTTCCATCTCCTTAACGTACAATACTGATACTAATTTTTGTTCAATCGACGGTTTGCGACGGGTAAAAACCGTCGCAAACCGTCGCCTCGCCATAACTCTTGAAGAAATGGTTCGCGCGATTTGAAAGTTATACCAGCTGATAGCTCTGCTCGAGATTTACAAGATGCTATATTTCAATTTTCGAAAGAGCTTCATCTAGGATTGCAGTAGTGGTAGGCCCATTATGTGACATTCCCCACTTTTAGAGGAGATGTTTTGTGGAAACCTGAGAAGATAGCGAATCTCTCCACCGGCGTAGACTACGGTTACTTCTCTGTAGGAATTAGGTAAAATATTTGGTCGCAGGTGAGCGTTCCTTCCGTGGTGTGACCCCAAACATCACTGCTCGTCATGTCCTTGTGATATGATCAGTTTTTTTGCTTGTCCAGATGGACTTGAACCTGAAATGTGCACCATTCGATTTCCCATGAAAAATACTATCGAATGGTATACAACACAGGTTGCACACGAAACTTGTTTTTTTTCTTTCCAGCCCTTGGCGGCCACGTGCGATTCACGTGCACCTCGCCGACCCGTTACCCTTCGCATCTCTCTCAATTGACTATTTAATTAATTACTACTTAAGCTCAATTATCATTCGAAAAAGGTAAACAGCTGATATTCAAGTCATCAAATTTTTCCCCTCGACAACTCCAGAGCTAATCTACTGAAACTCAGTGATAGAAGGCTGGCTAGACTGGACCAGCGTTCCGTCGATGACCGGATGCCCCTGGCGTCGCGTGTGCGAAAAGCCCGGCTTCTTACCACTCCAGCTCAACTACATTATCACTGAGTTAACTCATAAATGTCTTACTGTACTATCAAGTGCTTACTGTCGTTCTGTATGTCTGTCACAAAATTCCCTAACCTTCTGGGTATCGGCGCTGGAGAGACCGGGTAAAGTGTGGGATGGGTGGGCAAGGTCTCGCGAAGTACAAAACAGACAGCAGCTAGGCAAAGCCCGCCCTACAGTGGGCGTGGCGTGAGGTTCGAAATGAGTGACGCTGACGACCAGGGTTTCGGAAACTATACCAAAAAAGCCTCGAAACTGGGGGAAAAACGTAGGTAAAGGTGTGCATTGGTAAGTTAGATCGAACTAAGGAGAACTAACCCGGGTGGGCGGGGCGTTCTCAAATTAAGCAGTGCTTAACAAAAAAATTGATAACTTTGTTAGAGAAGGCCTACAGAGCAGAAAAAAATTGGTGCAGGGAAAACAATATCTAACGTAACCCCTGCATGCGAGTGGAGGCCCACACACAATGGTCGGAGCGCGCTCTGAAGTGTACGGCATTTTCTAGGGTTCTTAAGGAGCCAGGAAAAGGTGGATAGAGATGGGTGGAGGAGTGGAGGTCAACTGTCGGCCTTGGGCGGGGCATGATCAAAGTGGGCGGAGTTTGCGACAAAAATTCATAACTCGGTTCCAAGAAGTCCTGGAGACCAGGAGAAAAGTGATCAAGTCTGACTACGAAGGTGAAGTCAGTTGCCATTGGGGGCGGAGCACGCACCAAAGTGGGCGCAGTTTGTCAAAAACTTTTTCGGTTCCAAAAAGTCCCAGAGACCGGGGAAAGGGGGTAGGGGTTGGCAAAGGAAAGGAGGGCAAATGCTATTGGTGGGCGTAGCACGCACCAAAGTTGCTGGAGTTTGTTGCCGGACTTATTATGTATTTCTAGGGAGTTCTAAAGATCGGCAAACGTGGGAGGCAAGGAAGAAAAAGATGGGTGGGGCTGCACCGAAATAGGCTGTTTGCGAAGAGATTTATAAATCGGTCAAGAAGCAGTCCAGAGACCGGGAAAAAGCGAATAATGGTTGACGAAGAAAGAGACGTCGAAAGTCATCGACGATGGAGCGGATAGAATCCAGCTAAGAAATCGAGTCCGTCAATGGAAAGGAGGTCAACTGCTATCGTGGGTGGGGCGTACACCAACGTGGGCGGAATTTGTCCTGAACTTATAATTCAGATCCGAAAAGTCTAGGAGACCGGGAAAAAAGAGAGCTGAGTCCGCCAACGGAAGGTCTTTGGGACTTCTTGGAACGAAACTACGAAATTTTGACGAACCCCGACATTGGTGCGGGCCCGCCCCCCAATGGCAACTTCACCTTCATAGTCAGATCTGATCCACTTTTTCCCGGTCTCCAGGACTTCTTGGAACCGAGTTGTGAATTTTTGTGGATAACTCCGCCCACTTTGGTGCACGCTCCGCCCACCATAGCAGTTGGCCCCCTTCCATTGACGGACTCACCTCACTTTTTTCCGGTCTCCAGGACTTCTTGGAACCGAGTTATGAATTTTGTCGCAAACTCCGCCCACTTTGATCATGCCCCGCCCACCGCCGACAGTTGACCTCCACTCCTCCACCCATCTCTATCCACCTTTTTCCTGGCTCCCTAAGACTTCTGCCCGAATTATGAGGAACTGTAGAATAACGTATGTCTAAGCAAATATTGAATAGCATCGGAGATAGAATACATCCTTGCCGCACTCCCGTGGCAATCTGAAAGAACGACGTATATCCTGTGTCCGTCCTCACACAGCAAGACGAGTTGAGATATAGGTTCTTGAATATGTTGATGAAGGGTTGCGGTACACCATACGTTCTCAGAATAGCCATAACGATTCCCGATGAATGCTATCGAAAAGCCTTCTTACAAATCGATAAAGTTGATGACGATTGGCTGGCAGTACTCGACACACTGTTCGGATAATGTTGCGTAGCGTGAAGATTTGTTCACAGCACGACCTCCCACTCCTGAATCCTGCTTGTTCCTCTCGCTCATCGACGGCTGCACGGAGTCGGCGAAGTAGAACAACAGAAGGTTTTGCCGGGTACAGACAACAGTGTGATACCCCTCCAATTTCCACAATCCGAGAGATTTCCTTTTTAGGCAGTTTGACAATGACGCCTCTTCTCCAGTCTTCGGGACTTCTCCTCGGCTCCAACAATGATTAAATAGCTTTACGAGTCTTTCTATCAATGCACGGAGTCCCTACACAGCTCAAAGGTGCAGGGAAGCGATCAAGCCAAACATCCGCTAACAGTCCGGGCCGCATGGGAGTGCACTATTACCCAAAAAGGCTCGGAAGGTAGTGGGAAACGTAGCTGTTGAGGTGTGCATTGCGTAAGTTCGATTCCACTGAGACTGAGAACAAACCCGGGGCGCGGGTGGTCCACTCGCATCAAACCAAGCAGTGCTTTAAGAAAAAAATTGATAACTTGTTTAGAAGGCCTGCAGAGCAGAAAAAAATTGGTAAAGGGAAGCAATGTCTAAGGTAATCCCAGCATACATGACGAGAGTGGAGGCCCGCCAACAATGGGGAGCGCGCTCTGAAGTGTACGGCATTTTCTACAGTTCCTCATAATTCGGGCAGAAGAATTCTTAGGGAGCCAGAAAAAGGTGGATAGAGATGGGTGGAGGAGTGGAGGTCAACTGTCGGCGGTGGGCGGGGCATGATCAAACTGGGCGGAGTTTGCGACAAAAATTCATAACTCGGTTTCCAAGAAGTCCTGGAGACCAGGAAAAAGTGAGGTGAGTCCGTCAATGGAAGGGGCCAACTGCTACTGGTGGGTGGAGCGTGCACCAAAGGGGGCGGCGTTATCCACAAAAATTCACAACTCGGTTCCAAGAAGTCCTGGAGACCGGGAAAAAAAGTGACATCAGATCTGACTATGAAGGCGAATTGCCATTGGGGGGCGGGCCCGCACCAATTCGGGGTTTTTCAAAATTTCGTAGTTTCGTTCCAAGAAGTCCCAAAGACCTTCCGTTGGCGGACTCAGCTCTCTTTTTTCCCGGTCTTCTAGACTTTTCGGATCTGAATTCATAAGTTTCAGAACAAAATTCGCCCACGTTGGTGTACGCCCCACCCACGATAGCAGTTGACCTCCTTTCCATTGACGGACTCGATTTCTTAGCTGGATTCTATCCGCTCCATCGTCGATGACTTTCGACGTCTCTTTCTTCGTCAACCATTATTCGCTTTTTTCCGGTCTGGACTGCTTCTTGACCGATTTATAAATTCTCTACGCAAACAGCCTATTTCGGTGCAGCCCCACCCATCTTTTTCTTCCTTGCCTCCACGTTTGCCGATCTTTAGAACTCCCTAGAAATACATAATAAGTCCGGCAACAAACTCCAGCAACTTTGGTGCGTGCTACGCCCACCAATAGCATTTGCCCTCCTTTCCTTTGCCAACCCCTACCCCCTTTTCCCCGGTCTCTGGGACTTTTTGGAACCGAAAAAGTTTTTGACAAACTGCGCCCACTTTGGTGCGTGCTCCGCCCCCAATGGCAACTGACTTCACCTTCGTAGTCAGACTTGATCCACTTTTCTCCTGGTCTCCAGGACTTCTTGGAACCGAGTTATGAATTTTTGTCGCAAACTCCGCCCACTTTGATCATGCCCCGCCCAAGGCCGACAGTTGACCTCCACTCCTCCACCCATCTCTATCCACCTTTTCCTGGCTCCTTAAGAACCCTAGAAAATGCCGTACACTTCAGAGCGCGCTCCGACCATTGTGTGTGGGCCTCCACTCGCATGCAGGGGTTACGTTAGATATTGTTTCCCTGCACCAATTTTTTTCTGCTCTGTAGGCCTTCTCCTAACAAAGTTATCAATTTTTTTTGTTAAGCACTGCTTAATTTGAGAACGCCCCGCCCACCCGGGTTAGTTCTCCTTAGTTCGATCTAACTTACCAATGCACACCTTTACCTACGTTTTTTCCCCCAGTTTCGAGGCTTTTTTTGGTATAGTTTCCGAAACCCTGGTCGTCAGCGTCACTCATTTCGAACCTCACGCCACGCCCACTGTAGGCGGGGCTTTGCCTAGCTGCTGTCTGTTTTGTACTTCGCGAGACCTTGCCCACCCATCCCACACTTCTACCCGGTCTCTCCAGCCGATACCCAGAAGTTAGGGAATTTTGTGACAGACATACAGAACGACAG
>MU872771.1:0-11602 GCA_036418205.1 Ostertagia ostertagi | reverse complement strand
CCTTCATTTTCCATGCATGCTTACTTTGACATACATACATACATTAAATGTAGGCCCTTTATCAGGACAATCCCAGTTGGGAAGACAGAGAAAATTTAAAGGGATTTTCGTCCCCCAACCCCTGGGGGAAGGATTGAATACCGCCCCAGATTGAGCGGGGTGGCGTCGCGTTTGCATTGGCGCGCACAATCTTCTCCTTGGCCCGGCGCGGATAGACAGACTAACTTTCAAATGAGTGTAATTCTGTTCAACGTCAATATTTTTCAAAACGCCAAGTAGATTTGTAATCTACGAGACTGCTAGTTTCAGAAAACCACCACGTTTATGCAGTATCTTCAGAACTCTTTTAGTTATGGGGTAGAGAATTAAGAATTCACAGAAATGCGCACTTCTTCATTTGAAAGGTTGTAATTTTTTTCAAATAAGAAAGTGTGAGAAGTGGTAAGAAAATTTGAAACTCTAGATTGTTTTCTTTCTAAAAAGTACTCAAACTTTTTGAAATTTTCATTTCTTCAAAAAATCGCCCCGTTGGACCGTTTTTTTTTCATGAATTTTCGGAGCTACTCTCCTGAAAACACGAGTTTTCAACACTCAAACACTCACAGCTCTCTTCAAACTCAATTTTATGGGGAATAATGATACCATGACATCGCACAAGCTTTGTGCTTCATAACAGATACTAAACCTTTTCAGGAAGTCGCCGACAGGCAAATATTTTTTCCCAAACTTTTCTTGTAAGCCTTTAGCAGTCAATCTACCCAAGTGGTCACTCTTTTACTAACTTAGGTCCAGTTTGAAGACATTGGTTCTCCTCGAAGCATATTTGTGTACGTGAACAGTCATATGGACGCAGTAGACTCTTCTGCTCTGAGGTGCGCCATGCACTCGTTTGTGGTTAGTAGTTGGAGAAGCACTCGAAAGTTATGCCTCTCACCTACGTATTGCGACGTTGACCTTTGCAAATACGACCCCCCTTTCGGTCGGCCGAATACGACCCCCTCGTTGGACTTTGTCCAACGGACGGTTGACCCTGACTCCGAGGATCGCTCTTCCTCCCCCTCGTACAGTAGGGCTAAGCCTGAGAGAGGGGAAAGGATCCCTTGAGTGATGTGAGCAACTTTTGCTCTTCCTAGAGCTTCTCCGCCCTCCTGGACTCAGTCCTAGTGTCAACTCCCAGCGGTTTTAGATGCCCTATTTAAAATGTCGTACCTAATGAATAAGTGCCAGGCAATGTCTAATGACATTCGTAAACACAAAAGCGCTTGCAGTTCCAAGTGTGATCTGAGAAGACATCGCAGAGCGACATCGAAAGCTCAAGGTCACGAGTAGCAGTCCCGCTGATACGTCAGAATAAAGTGATGCGCTAAGTTACGAAATCTTCCTAGAAGTTTCACCGCTTTGAAGAAAATCGGTACTCCATTCGAGTGAGCATGAAAAATCAAATAGTTCAGGGAACTTATTGAAAAGTTCCGTTGTGCGGTAGTGCGACCAAAATTGCCGCCAGCCAGCAGTTCAAGTGATTTGTCTGACTAAAAACGAATAGAGGAGACTGCAGCTCCCCTTCCGAGATTGGAACGTTCCCAGCGCGGGATATATCTCCTGGGACCGTCCAACGAACAAACAGGCTCCAGGAGCAACTGAAAGAATTCCTATGCACACAGAATACCATGGCATCATGTTTCTATGGCATCTCGTGTCATCAGTTGAGAAGACAAAAATTACGCAAAGAAAAGAGTGTGAAAATTGGCGCATTGACTTAATTTCGCTCCCAATTGGATGCGCCGAGCATCCGACATTCGGTTTAGTAATCGTGTGCGGACATTTATGCATGCATATTGCCTATTTGCCAAATTGCGAGCGCTGGTCAAGTATTCGCTCTTGTAGGAGATCTGAGCGGGATTTTGTTCAGGATTTGCCAGTCAAACCAAGCGCGTGGTAGCAGTGTCATTCATCTCAGCTCCCATTTTACCCAACCTAGAACTAAACTTGGCCTTGTCAATTCTGAATATAGCAATGCCTTTTCAACTCAAAACCAGGTATCAATTAGTACTCAATCTTTTTGTGTTCGGAATTTGTAGACAGCAAAATGGAAATTTTAAAATTGAGAGTCTCATAAAGGCCGGTGCACAAACTATTGTAAAACTATTTTCTTTCGAGGCAATAGGCTGTACGGCTTGATTGAGCAGATTTAATACTTTGTCCACAACCTTTGAGAGTCTAAAACGTTAACAGGGCCTAATTAGGGGATCAGTTAATAAATTCACTGTCTAGTGAGACATCTTACTCCATTCTTCTTCAAATAAGAGTTTCTCGTCCATATTCCTGGCTTTTTTTTTGCCAAAGGTTTCCTCACGCTTTCCCATGGTTTCTCAATGACACTCGGGACATGTGTCCCAATGTGGTCTTTCCGATCAAAACATGCCCTGCTCTCGAAGCTACTGTAGCAAAAGTAGAGGTGCGAGAGATCTCGGGAGTTTTTGCTGCGAAATTGGCCCAGTACCGCACGGTTGCCAAAAGTGTAGAAACGCATTTCCTTCCGAATTACCCGCATACGTCCGCGTCTACCACTTCCAGAATCCACTGAAGTTGTTCGACTTTGCAAAGTATTAGGTGCTGGAATAGGTCCGCGCAGACATGGACTGGACAATCTCGCAGGCAGGGTTAACCGTCCGTTGTTTCAATTCAAACAATTCCAATTCCACATATTTCACGACCCCCCTCCCCCCCCTCCCCTTGAAAAAGGGTTCGATACGGACCTCACGCCTTAGGGAAATTCTCTGATACGACCATCCTCCTTACTCCCGAATACCACCCTTAACATCATGAGTGTTACTATAGCATTTGATTCTGACACTATACGACAAAGCCCAACGCCGCCCACTTCCCCCTGCAAGACGGCATCGAGCGAAGGGGGGGGGGGGGAGAGAATTTTTCTGATGACGGCGCCAGATCCTCTAATTTTGACCGCTTCATGCTTCCTTTTTCAAATTCTCCTCAAAACCTTGTCTAAAGGACCCCTCTCCCTCCAAAAACCCTCCGATACGATCCCCTCGTTGAGAACTGCGCAATGCACGACTGACTCTGCTCGCAGGGCTCCAATGTGATCTTTAGCTACGAGAGTAATTTTAAGATGTTTGGCGACGACGGCCCTAGGCATGTGTGGGGTCCTGAGGAGAACGATCTGATCCAACTTATCAACTGCAATCCGCGAAGCAAGGCACAGACTGGGTTATGGTACGCAGTAAAAGAAGTGGGAACACCGCATAGAATTCGAAAATTGGCTAATGAAGACTTTTAAATAATTATGTTCTCTTTTTAACAGATGGATAGTAGTCATCAAAATCTCCCTATAGTTGCATAATATCCCCAAAATATTTATATCATTAGAACTGAAAAATTACGAAAATATATGGTGTTCATAAATAGGCAAATATGGATCAAGCCAATTTCTTTTCAGTGTCAACCATGGCAAAAGACGTCATGGTCACTGCCTCCTGGTTGGTCAGCCCCGATTGAACCACCAACTGGTTTAGCTTCATACGCATCACAAAACGCCACGTCTATTTCGGAGGTGAGTGCTGTGAAAAGCAAACACGATACAACTGCCTAAGCAACTGAAGAAAGAGGCGCGGCTACATTCCTGGGGGCGGGGCGACATTGAGTGCGAAAAAAATGGTGCAATGAGCAACGAGGGCTGTCCTACGGTAGCCCGCAAAAACCCAAGTAGTCTGTGGGGGAGACGATCGCGTTGAGAGCGTTACTTACTGCTCGAAATACTTAGCTGGCGGTAAAAAAGGATAGAGTATTAAGATCCACCCTTGATCAAATCCCTTTAACAGTAATGGCGCATGCATTCTACTTCCATGCGGAATAGTAATGTTTTGAATGCGAATTTGGCTTTGAAGTGACTTGGAAGGGGGCAAGGGGGGGGGGTGCTGGGAAGCGCTCAGCTGATGTGCTAGCTAAAACGCGCGTTTCTCATCGTTCTTTCGACTCTCCATATGCGTTCCAATAGTAATACCCGTCTAGTGATCATTGTTGAAATGGCTCGTTCATCATCTTTACCTTTCCTTGGGTAAGACGACCACTTGGGTAGAAGAATTGATAGTGATGCCATACACTCTGGAGAATATCCAACCTTCATGGCTCTCTAAAGCTGTAATACTCAAACGTGTCTGGAGCTTTGAATCTTTGAAGTTTGGGCCTTGAGGCATTTTAAAATGATGAACAGCGTCAATTAAAGAAAATTGGTTTGTGAAATGCGCCCTGCGCATGACCAGCGTCGATAATGCCCCTTTTAAATCGCTTACTCTCGCATCCGGCAATTGACCTTTAGAGCTTATAAATAGCAAAACACACTGGATCCAATCTTAGATCCCAGCCGCTTTTGGGCCAAAGGTAAATTTGGGAGCTCTTATGTCCGTCCACGTTCGATTCTCAATGAATGTCGGCATTCCTTTTCAGTATAAATGATGGAATAATTAAGCTTGCCACCGAGATTTAATAACAGTTCTATTCGGCTGAACGTTTTGGCGCTATCGCCTTCTTCGGAGCCTTGGGCCGCGTTCATAGTTCGCGACTCGGAAGATTGGGATAGTAGGTGACAGGATATTAAGGATACGTATCGATTGAAATCGCTGGAGAGTAGTAGATTGGGCGACTTCAAGCGAATAGATCAATACATATCTAATCTTGTCAGCGCACTATCCTAATCTACTACTATCCTAATCTCCTACTCTACTACTATCCTACTATCGTAATATCGCAATCTACTACTCTCCAGCGATTTCAATCGATACGTATCTAATCTTGTCAGCGCAATCTCCTACTCTACTACTATCCTAATCTACTACTATCCTAATCTCCCCGTCAATACATGTTTTTCATTGTCGCGTACTATCCTAATCTCCGGAGTCGCGAACTATGAACGCGGCCTTGGGAACGTCGACCTGGGTGGTCCACATGACAAACGTGCGATGAGGAATGTTAGTGGGGAGAAAAAGCAAAGAGCGTCATAGAAAACGCTGAAATTTCCCTTGTGATGTCGGCCGTGGTGTGAGGGAGAGACGCAGCGCGGCAAGGAGAGGGAAAACGCGAGGTAGCAGGTCGTATGCGAGAGGGCGTAAACGCGCAGAAGGCACAGCCTCCAGCCTCAGCGCCCCCCCCCTTTTTATTTCGTCGGGGCAGTGCTGTGACTCCTTTGGTTGGACCCTCTTTCTCACTCAAGGAGTGACGCTCTTGGCATCTAATCTTGACCCATGGCTTCAATTTACCCTTCCCCAAACACGATGTTCATAGAAAAGCTTTCAAGCTTGGTCCTAATACCTATTCTAAGGCATTTCCTGCATATTTTCAGAAGATTTCCTTCCTTTTTGATTGAACCGTACAGAGGACTTGTTCTGGACAGCGGTGGCGTTCCATTTGAAATAAAACTCGTGGACACGGATCGCCATTTTTTTAATTTTTTAAAATTTTTGATCACAACTAAAAGTGGAAGTAGTCTCCAACTCACCTACCCTGAGCTCAAAATCTGGTCAGCTCCTGTCCACAACATCTCAGAATCACTTCATTCCTCAGGAGCCTTCTATAAATGTTCCTCACCGACCAGGGTTAGCCATCTGTTAGACCAAGTTTAAAACGAGATCTTGTTTATTCTTTGGAGAAGCAGGTTGAAACCGTGTTTGGCTTCTTAGCATTCTAGACTTTGACGCCATTGGATGACGAAATATTTCTCTATAGTGAAAATTCCGTAAAATTGAGAAAATCTCACGCTATTTGTCGATTGCGCTTTGATGAACATCCTAAACCCTACCCCACACGACAGACTCTTGGATATGTAAAGTGATGCGGGTTCGGCCATTTCAGAAGGACGGGGTTATGATGGCCACGAACAAGCCCTTGGTGAAATTTGGTAGAGCAACAGCGGGCGCCACTTCTATTTGCGCGGCTCACGGGTACATCTTCGTCCACTCTATCTAAGCCTTCTCATCACGCTGGACCAATCCTTCAGTACAAATGTTCACCAAGATAGTACCCTTAAATCAATACCAGTCAGCCTTCCAAGTTAGTTTGTAGCTGTTTACGCGTCTGCACCTTACTGAAAAAATGTACCGAGTTTTGAAGAAAATTGTCTTCGTATTCACAAGAATGCTGGGTTGTGAACAAAACTTTCGCCCCAGACGGGACTCGAACCCGCACCTCTTGCTTACCGGGCAAGTGCGCTACCAAGTTACGCTACCGGGGCACCATTTCATTCCAACTCAGCTTTTCATGGTATACTTACCATAGCTTGTCAGCACTTAAGTATAACGTATGCTAAACGAACACACGAAAGCTGAGTTGGGATGAAATGGTGCCCCGGTAGCGTAACTGGTAGCGCACTTGCCCGGAAAGCGAGAGGTGCGGGTTCTAGTCCCGCCTGGGGCGAAAGTTTTGTTCACAACCCAGCATTCTTGTGAAACATTCGCAACGCGAACTGCGGCGTTAAAACAGCAGTTAACAAACAAAACAAGTCTCCATATTCTTTATCTGAGCTTTCAGCTAGCTAGCTTAAGGCTGGATTGGTTCGCTGAGTGGAGCAACCTAGTCGCGTCCGGGATTCGTCAGTGCATCAGCCTCAGCACGTAGACGAATTGCCCCCCTGATAACCTCTGAGGTGCTTAAAGTAAAAACTATACTACAGTACAGCTATCAGGAAGTGTACAGTATCACTATCACATCTACAATATCAATTGATATCACACTGGGATCCTTCTACCCTTAATCTCAAATAATTGCATGAATCCTGAATTTTTCAGTAGTTTCATTTTGTTTTCGTTTCCTCATGCCCACGCTGACTGATCACTCAATGCCCATAAGAAACTAGCTCCGTTTTTCAAAGAATATGCATAATATACGCCAAGTGAACAAAGTTGACGCAAAATCAGTTGCGTCGCCTGTGGTTCCCTCAAGCTCTGCACGTGCGCTCTAACTCTTTCTCAGCCAGTTCGATTCTTCGGCCACTAGGGTCGATTTCCTTTCATTTCATCACATTGCTATCGCATATGCCTAAAAATGCGTAGAGGCGTGCGTAGCGCTAAATCTCTCCATTGTTATCGCTCTCTTCATTATCGTACCCTACGAAAGCTGAACTACGGTGCATGTAAAGTCAGAGTAAATGGACAGAACCTACTAGTTTCTTATTATGCAATATTTTTTACTAGCCATTACAGTAACTATGACCAGAGACCAAAAGTAGTAATTCTAACTACGTGTTGATAGCTGCAACTACACTTGGTCCCTTATTCAAGCGTTCCTTTTCCTCACTCTCCATCCTCATACTTTCCCTCCATGGTAGCCATCCCTTCTTATTTCTTGCTATCATCTTCTTAATACCTGCAACGATGAAATTAAGGGTAGAGGATGAATCTCTCGGCTTCGAATTTTCCGGCTTGGAAAACGCCACGCATCAGCCTCCATTCGCAGTCTTAGAGATGCTTGAAAGGTTATGCGGCCTATAAGTTATAAGCGGAAGAGGTCGATGTTCTGCCAATGTCCAGAATATTCTCATTTCCGTAGACAAGACTTGTACCAGGGGACTGACCTTGGAGGGATAAAGTGCCCCAACCTTTTTGCTGAACAACTTGATTTGATTTGAGACCATGAGGTTGATAATGGTTTAGGCGGCTAACGTTCCGGCGATTTCACCTTCTTCGGGGTCTTCCTAGATATCAGATTGATCGAGTTTTCGGTCCGCTATACTGTCGTTTCTATGAGCTGGTTCCGCTTACCTATGAAACGCCTGAAGAAGGCGAAATCGCCGAAACGCTAGCCGACTAAACCATAATCAACTTCATGTGCTGTTGAATCGATAAAGTTAATAATAATCAATAAGTGAATCACTAAACTATATAAATGATAAAGTTGTACTATAACTAGGCCGAGGGTCACCAGGATCTGAACATGACGTCTCTCTGCAGGATAAGAAAGTCAGTTAATTTATGTGGTTATGACACTTCTTACCCTCCTGCATCGCAAACCTATATACTTATATGTTTTTTTGGGTTAGGCTTACCAGTTGCAGGCAAAAGTACTCATTTGTACCTTCGTAGTGGCGTTTGAATGCGATGTGGCCTATACAATGACTTGCGGGGGCCAGCCGATGTTCAAGTCAGTTTTTATCCTCCCAGACAAGTCTGGTACCAATTAACCGACCCCGGAGGATGGAAGGCTTGGTTGCCCGGGCGAATCATTACCACATACCCTCAGGATTTCGATCACCCGGACCGCACGCTATCGTAAGCGTATCAACCCGTCACTACCACCACCTCCCACGAAGACTCCATACAAACCCTGGAAATTTCCCTAGAAAAAAATGTTCGAGAAATAAGCATTATCATTGAATGCTTAAACCCGGTTTTTAAACTCGTCGCACCTGTGCTTCAAGCGGTTACGAGCGTGGCGCTCAGGCCAAAAAACACCTTGTTTTGATACGCTACCTTCTTGTTAAAAATCCCATCAAATATTGTTTGTGTTTTTATGCTTCCATAACGAGGTTGTTAGCTGGGAAAATTTATTTTAGCTAACGTTTCGACGTCCCATCGTTTGAAAGGCCCCAATTGCTAAAAGCTCAAGAATTGCACCTATCCTAAAGGGGAGGGGGGGGGGGGGTCGCCTCAATTCTCTCCAGCCTTCCTGACAGGACGTCTCTGACTCCCCTCTAGCGTTTATAACGTCTGTCAGGAACGCCGGAAAACATTCAGAGCTTAAAAGATCAGCTCATCCAGATTCTAACCGCAATTACATGCAATTCTTAAGTTTTGAGCCATATTTAGGCCTTTGGAAACGACGGGACGGTCGAAACGGTAGCCATAATAAGGCCTAACCAGAGCTAAAAACTTAAGAATTGCGCACAATTGCGGTTCAATAGGTCCCCCAGCGCTCGATGTCCTTAGGGAGACTTTGAAGTGAATGGGCTACTCATAGAACTCGGAACTGAGCCTTAGGGAGGGGAAAGGATTCTGAGAGAGGGTATGAGCAACCGCTATTCTCCCTGGTGTTTATTTCCAATCCCGGGCTTAGTACTAGTATCACATGTGAGCGTTTTTTGAATACCCTGTTCTGAATGTCCCCTCTAAGGAACATGAGCGCCGGTCCCCCTTAGCAACCTCGTAGCGTACGTATACAAAGAGTAACGGAAATGCCGAGATTCCTAAGATGAGAGGGCTAGAAATCTCGTCAAGCAGCTTCCGCGATGTTACAAATGTCTCGCGTGATTGTAGAAAAACATCTCCGATATGTGTTTGAATTTATCTGATAATCGATTATTTCGTTCCAATTCAGCTCAACGACATCTTCCTCTTCACTCGTCCAGTGGTAAAGACCGGAGCTCGGATATCGATTTCACGCCCGGCGAAGGTTAGTGTTTTCACATACTGTAGAGAAACGATCGATTCTCCGTATCCTTATCAATTTCTGATGAGACGTAAAACTTGATGAATTGTTTTGTTTCACTGCAATAAAAATCGCTGCGCATTTATAACGGGAATCATTAAATATTATTTCCTGATTGAAGCTGAATTTGATTAGTGCAAAGTTCCCTTACGCGGTCAGTTTTTTACATTTTGCACTTCCCTCACTGGTACGTGACAGTTACGTATAAGCTATCATCTTGGCTAAAGTGCTTTACGGTCGGTGGTGGAACGCGTACGTTTATTACGCTTCCTCTGGTACGGTACAGTTACCGTATCAGCTACATGCTGTGCTAAGTGCTTACGTCGTGGTGGAACGCGTCGTTTTATTGTCGTTACACCTGCTCTGGATTCCGGCTTTCTCAGTCAGCTGCATGCTGGGATGATTACCATTCGCCTGTGTGGGTGGCTATCAGAACAGGCTTAACTGGACCATTACTCTTTTTTCCAGAGCTCCTTAAAATTACCACTTGGGGATCAGAAATTGTCGAATAGGGTCAGTATTTTGAAGTGCATCAGCGCCCACTCGAAAGTGGGGAACTGCTGGTTCTGATTCAGGCCTAGAAGGAAACGCCCAGATCGGCAGGTGTTCAAATAAATATTTCATAATTCTAGGGCCAAAAAGATCCCCCAGCTGATAGTCTTTGTGTGGGCAAGGGCATTGTTAACATTTCAAAGAACTGAACCAACTCGCGAGGCAGCGTTTTTGGCCCAGCTGTGCGTATTTGTGAAAACGTGGTGGCGCCTTTGAAAACTTAGGGCTGAATCATTTGCCCCCATAGTCATTTTTTGTGACGTCACAGGGCGTTTAAATTTGAAGTCATCGGTTAAAGCAATGTCACGATTCATACATCCACCCCCTTAGATTGACTCATACAGCGCCACATGCGGTCAGCGGCTTCTCCCCCTTTTATAATTGGCCGACGAGTTTCCGCTAAACGCTTCTACTTATTTTTCCTTGAGACTCCAAAATTCCGTCTTTTCCATAGAATGATGGCACTTTAGGCTCGACGTAACGTCTGTTCTGAGCCGGCGGTACGCCGCCACAGCGGTGTGTACCCACGGTCTGTAAAACCGAACACGATCCTACAAAATGTGAGTTTTTCCCTCAGCTATGGGCCGTTTCCAGTTGGCCATTTATAACTGGAGATAGCCGACGAGGAGACAGCCGGCTGCAAGTTTCTGCGTCGAGGATGTGAATCGATAGTGGTTTTTTGTGTGGCGGCGGCAGCGGCGGCGTCGGCGCCGCCGCCGCCGCTAGCTGTCGTCGTATCCTCCACCGCCACCGACACCACCATCGGCCTGGTCTGCACTGTTGTGTTGAGTGCCTTCCATAGATGATTCAAACCAAGGGACTGATGTACTGTCTGCATCGCTGACAAGGCTGATGGTGGTGGCGGTGACGTGATCGACGGCGGCTATCGTAATCGGCTGTTGCCACTGTCGGCTGTTGCGACTTCTACTTCATCACGTATTTTCCTACACTCATACTGTACCAGAAACGAGACGATGAGCCCATCCGGCTACCACGACCAACTCCTCGCCTAGCTGCGGCACCGATATCGATTTCGCGAAATGCTAAGGTGCGTTTTCGTTGTTTCTTGGTGGTTTCGTTGTTTCTTGGTGGAATGTGTTCTAAAAGTGGATATTTATAGCTTTAGAACTACTGTAGTTGTTTCAGGTAGACGGCAGTGTATGTACTGAAAAATCAAAGCCGCTATCCAAGCTACAGTATCCGAAATCGATTATGTTGAAGAAAAAGGTGAGTTTCTCATTTTTCAATATATAAAACACTAAAGCATCAAAAATCAACGCATGACTACATAAAGAAGGGGCGATCAGCAACGTGACAAAGTCGAGAGGGTTTTTTGCAGTCCAAAGATCAGAAAGCGCCATGTACTCGACAACCACTCCACTCAAAATAATGAAAGCGTAGAAGCACGACTTGAAACAACGGGGATAGAGGATTTTGGCTGGCGCTCATGTCGATAAGGGAGGAAGGATCCAAGTGCGCTACTTACAGTACTTAAGACCAAGCCCTAAGCAAGGGGAAAGATGTGAGCAATGTTGAAGACGTGAGCGATTTTTCCTCGACATGACTTTATGGCATTTCTCTCCTCTGTTGGACTTATCCTAATTTCACCTACCAGCGG
>MU872769.1:0-12999 GCA_036418205.1 Ostertagia ostertagi | reverse complement strand
TATCCCGGGCTTTGCCTTCAAATAGTAGGAGCACTCGGCGCTCAAGAAAGCTCAGCCAGCCCAAAATATATGAGGGGTGTAACAGACCCGTGATTCCACAGGCTAAAGCTGTATCGCTATCGCTAAGAACCTCAGGGCCACAAGGGCCCTATGAACTGGTAAAAGTTTACGACCATTCACCCTTGACCATGGCTTGAGGCGGTGAGCTGAAACAAAAGCCCCTTGATGGCTAAGCCATTCCAAAACAAATAATTCTTTTCCGTCTTCGCCTTATTTGTTTTGCATTCACCACTTTGGCTTGCTGCTACGGCTGCGAAAAGCCCCTCACCTAATTCTTTTGCATTGCGCCACTTGCACACGCCCCTTCGGGTTCCCTACCTGCTCTTTGAAAAACAGCACGCTCGCCTTCTGGAACCTCTTTTTCTCCATAGCTCCACCCCTCTCCTCCCCTCCCGCTCTTTCAAATTCCTTCGCGAGACTTCGTGTTTGGAGACGTCTCCCTCTTCTTTTCTTTCTTCTATGACTAAATATCCACTTAACTTGACGCCTTCTGCTTCTCTTAAGTCACCTCTCTTCATGGTTCTGTGGCTATATTCATTAAGGAGCACCTTTTTGCGACCCTATTGGGCACTCATGGCCTTGGGGTGGGTACATACGAAACAAGGTCTTTGAAAACCGCGATGAGATGACACTGGGACTCGAAGAAGTGAAGGGCGAAACGCTAGGATGAGCAAAGACTGCTCACATCCTCCCCCAGAGAAATTTCCCCTCTGTGAGGCTTAGTTTCAAGTACTGAAACTGCATCACTGACTTGAATGTCCTGACGACATGAGCACCCCCACAGTATTTCCTCGAATCTCGTACTTTGTTTTCATCACCTCTTAGAGCTTCTGAAGCTCATTCTTGTGTCCATAGGCACAGCTGGTGAAAACTGAAGGCTCTGATCTAAGACCTATCTGCAAATAGAGCTTGTGGCGAAATTATAAAAAAGTCTGTTGCTTGACGAGGCTTGATGGAAGTTTTCCTTCCGCAACGATCACTTCCTTTGATAGAGGACATGTCCACACTCCAATTACCCCTAGAGGGGATGCCGCCTACTTGGCTTCCGTTTTGTGCTCATAGCAAACTCTGAATGGGTAGAACATGCGTTGAATGATTTGCCCCTTTACAAAACGCGCAGAACTCAGCGAGGCTTACTTCTCTCCCTCCAGAGCAACGACTATACCGAGTTGCTGCGCATACTGACGTCTCTATCGGTCGCTCACACAAATAGTATTTGCAAGAAAAGCTCAGCCAAGACCAATTGAACTTGGAAGCCACGGCGAGCGTGAAGTCAGCTTCTCGAATGGCTGCTGAACTCGAATAGCGGCGTCTCTAGGTCACTCTGCTGACACTGTTCCTCCTCATTCACCTCTGAAGGAACTCTTACTGTTCTCTTGCTTACACAACTCTAGAAAGCTAACCGCACTGAGTTTTAGTAACATTTTGGGCTGGCGTTTCGCCGGTCGTTTAGATGTATGAAAATAAATAAATAAATAATAACGAGCTCACTGTGAGATCAGTTACTAACTGAGTTGTGATGGTAATGCTTAGAATGATTCTGTGGTTTACTTCGAAAACATTTCACTGCCTATAGGAAGAGATAACAACAGACCCTTATTCATGTGTACACCATTAGTCGGCGTTTTCTGTCAGCTATAATGAATTTTGGTGAAGTGGTGCGAAGGTGAGGACCGTTTAGCACAGGATTGCTCAACAGTGCCCTTCTAGATTAAACCAGATTCCTTTCATCCCTTTGGATGATTAGTTGTACTAAGCTACTTGAATAGGTAAAAAACGAACCTTTACCTTGGTTTGCCCACCATATTTGTGGTAGGGCATAACCGCAATTCAAGTCAGCCTACAACGTATTGAGTGTAAGTAGAATTCGTGCGCATCCTCAAGGCCGCTCAAACAGCCGAATTCTTATCATTGAAGAGGGCCCAAAGGTATTGAATACGTTCTGCTAAATATTGCTGTCAGTCTTTACCACCTTACACGAAACCTGTACTAATCTATCGCCGTACTAAAGTCGAGTAGTTGGTGGGCTAATGTACAACTTGGATTCGATTCAAAAGCGTTCACCTGCTCTACACCATTTTTCCCTCCATTCACCTGCACATATTCCAAAAATATCGCTGCCTACGCAAGCCATTCAGCTGCAAACGCTTTGGTGTTTCCCTGGAAACCTGAAACTCTGTCATGGCCCAGAACAAAAGGGCACTGTGTGGGCGCATTTTCCTCGTCCCATTAAAAAACTATTTGCGTTGCAATAGCTGAGCAACACATATTTTGCGCCTTCCAAGAACAGCCTTGCATTATCAGAATAGCAGCGGAGACCTTTATAACTTGTGCAAATGCATTAGTCACCTTGGAAACCATGTGCACATAAGTCAAGCCACAGCTATAGAGTTGTCTGACGGTCATTTCATCCTGAGGACCATATTCCTCCGAGGAAGAACTGAATTTTCACACCTCAGCGACTCGAAAGAGCTTTCCAAAAACCTTTGCTTCAAATCTGGATTAAGCAACGTTTAAAAGGCTAAGTACTCCACGCTAAAGATGTTTATTGATCGCTGATGCCTCGGAGCGGCTCCAATAGGATATTTATTTTTCTCAATTCATTATTTCCATTTTTGACCAGGTTACCTTTAATATTTCCATCAATTTCCTGTTGGAGAAGATATTGGTCATTGGACTTTTGTAAACCTTTGAAACCATGGGTAAAGTCACAGCTGCCTGTGGGTGCCTGACGGCTGCTCCCGTGACAGAACCTTCTATGCTCCTCCTGAGGCAGAACTGGCGATTTGTGACCCACGGATTCGAAAAATCTCTTGTAACATTCTACTTGGAAAGGTCGGGTGAGGCTCATGCTCTCGTGAAGATGGTGACTCAGTTCCTTCCCCCCTCAGTCCTCTCAATCGTTCTTATTTACTGGACAGCTAGAGATATTTATAAAGATAGCTAATAACTGTTTATCGCTGAGCGCATGAATAAACAAGTAGCGCGACTGAATCGCGCATGTTATTGCATGCCCAGGCGATGACTGCGACGGTGAAGTCGATGCTGTGGCGCATTGCGTGAGTTCCTTGACAACCGTGCTGAAGCCTTATTTATCCCCTCCCCCCGTGAAGTTGTTGCAGAGAATCACGTGCGCGGGGTTATCAACAATGCAATCAGTAGCTGTTTGAGTTTCAGGAAAGGCTGGGTTCCGGCCGGTTGCCACTCGCATCGTCCATAGATGGGATGTCGTCCGGGAACTTGCGCCATTGGGTCGGTTACACGGCAAATGATTTACCTTGGAAGACTTTGGGTTGCCTGGGAGGCCTGAGAGGCCAGGCTGAAGCCTCCAGCCCCCATATATAGACCAGTTGACGGGCCACTCAAAACCCTCGGCAATTCTGTACGGAATTCGCTCGTGTGGCGCATTCTGAAGAGCGACCCATCAAGGCGGAATACCTCAACCTTTCCTTTTCAAGGATTTCCTAGGTTGCTAATGGGGACGTCAAAAATACTAGTTCGAAAAATACGGCAAGAGGTGATCTTTGAAATTCGGCCATTTTTATAGACCTCGTCGGGAGAGCCCTCGTCCAAATCGGCTCCAATCTAATTTGCTGCCGAAAAGGCTTGCAAGTCGAGAGCATTGGTAGCGGGAGCAATCGGGAGCATCATCAAATTAGAATTCGTGGCTGGTTGCAATCTTGCTTTGGCGCTGGCATGAAGTTTATTGGGGAATCTGGTCACCCTCCAACTTCTGCGAGTCGCTCAAGCTCCACCCGTTCTATTTTACATGCGCATGGGAACAGATGGAGAAACAGTCAACTGGAGGCGGGCGGGCACAGAGGGGCGGCCTCCTGCTGACTGCCTCTCGGCTGTCTTTTACTTCCGTTCATTCCCGTTCACTCTGTGTAGAATCTTTTTTCCCGTTCCCTCGATGCAGAGCCTAGAACTTTCTTTCATACATGAGATTGTTTTTCCTTTTTTTTATTCGTGTTTTTTTTCTCTTTCCTTTCTTTGCCCATTTGTGCTTCGGCTCGTTATGACACAATTGTTGCCTTGGAATACCTGATATGTGTTAAATCTGGCATTTTATTGTCCTTTCGGTATTCTGTCTTATTCTTGTTTCGCTGAGTGCTATCATTTTTTGCTTTTCTTCGTTCTGCTGGTTTTCTTGCTGCTCCTGATAGTCACGTCAGAGGTTGGCACTTTGCGTATTATGGTCGCCTGGCCTCTGGGACCAGTTCGTTCTTCTTTTTTTTGAGAGAGACCTACTTATGCGTCGGGGCCTTTTTGTCATTGAGTGCTAATGCGTGCTTGTCTGTTCATTTTACTCGCACTTATATTTCTTTTGCGTCTTCTGTTTTTGTGTCGTTAATTGTCTCTGACTCGCTTGAACATCGCGCAATTTTCTCATTATATATAAAACGCAGCGCTACTGGGGGTCAAGGTTGTGAACAGAACTTTTCAGTCGTTTATTCTGAAGTAGGCCTTATATCTGTTATTGTATCTTCTCATGAGAAATTTTATTCTATATTATATCTTATCTATATTTCTACAATTTCGATGAAAGACTAAGTGGCGTATGTCGGCTGTCGAAGGTTACTTATAGTATAATAGCCTCGGAAAAAAGTCACCCTGCCGCCAAGCAACCCATTCCCGATATATAAGCATCTGGACAACGACGACATAAACTTAGCCAAAAAGCAGCGGCCTTACATGTCTACCCACCGGCGTAACCGAGTTGGGGAATAATCCTTTGTCGATTCGTCAACCCGCCTACATCAAAAATTCTGTCGATCAATTCAGGGAAACCTCTAGGAATGCATTACTTTCGGGACTAAATAGTGAAACCAGAGTATCTATTCCTAGCATCGCTTCTTTTAGCTGGCCAGTAAGAATAAAGTTCAGAGCGGCCCATTGACGAGGCCGATTCTTCTCTAAATATAATATTTTCGGGCGGAAGTGGTGTAGTGACAAGTGGCGCGCTTACCACGCGAGCGGTCCGGGGATCAAATCCTGGGTCGTGAGTCGCCCGGGCCAACCAAGCCTTTCAATCCCTCCGGGGTCGGTTAATTGGTACCAGACTTGTCTGGATAAAAACACTGACTTAAATCCGCACATCGGCTGTGATGACGGAAGAAACATTAGCATATCGGAGATATTAAAAATGTTAAGCCCTCAGTGTTAGTGAAATCTTTCCTCTGTGGATGCGGCCTGTGGTGCACGTGTTGATCACACCGCTCCCATATCCTTAACTTCTTTGTTATACTTATTAAATTTGAAACTAAATATATTTTACAATTCCATTATTCAAAACTGATTGGTCTTGGCTCACCTGTGTTCCGGGAAGCTGCGTTTACCTCGCTAGATCAAAGCTGCGGCGATCATTGAAAGCCTAAGTATGCTGGGGTTCAGACAATAATGCTGAACGCCTATCGATTGGGCCTAGAGCATTAGTCTTAAGCTGATTGATCAAAAGCGTGATCGAACTTATCTTAGTATACATGACTATGAGGAGGAGTACCGAAACGCAATCCTCTCCTACCTTGAGTATTAAGGAGCAGCTTCGTTTTGGATTTTGCGCTTGCCTCTATTGAACAGCCGCTTAATTTTTTCTAAGCTATTATTTATTCTATTAAATAACCATTTGCCGGTACTAGTTTCCGCTCATGTACATACAGCCCACTGAGAAGAGTTATAGTCCAAACAAATTTCCACTTGCATCGGCCTTACAACCGCTGCTCGCACAGAAGCAAACAATAAACACTTACCAAGCACCACGTAGTCCAGAGTAGAAAATCGCTTGCGTGCGTAGCTGGAGCAGACTGGGCGAGTTTTTTTCTCTTATAACAAACAGATCAAAACATCTTCGATGAAGGGTGCTTTCCTTCCGCAGGGTCTCGACGTTTGTAAGAAACGCCATGGATGTCAGCCCAGCTGTTTACTGGATAGGCACATGGCCAAGTCGAGGGGAATGAAATTTTGTTTTTCAAGAACGCACAGCGGCGCCTCGTGGCGCGCGCTTAGTCATCTAACCAGCCAACACAACCCGAATTAGCTGTCGTGGATAAATATGTATGAGGGGGAAAACATTGCGTTGGAGTTTAGTCACATTTCTGTTCGCTACTGTGGAGAGGGAGAAGGAGAAATTCTCAAGGAACTTATATCTAGGGCCACAGAAACCTCAACATATCCCTGGTTTCCGAATGAGATCTTGATATTTGTTTAGTCTATCACTCACTCTTCTTCATCACCGCACTCGCCCGCACTTCCTCGGGTTTAGCACTTTGCACGAGGTTTTCTGGCTTGGCGCCATCATGGTGCCTGTCGCGCTTCTTGCTGGCGCCGCCAGACGTCATGCAAAATTAAACGTTCAGTCGGTGATTGTGATCGATGTTTCCAAATAGCTGGAAAAACAGAACGAGTGGAAAACCTTTGCAAAACGCACTGGGCGCAGATGATTTCCCGTTGCTTACGTCCATTTCCGCAATGGTCGATGAATCCCATTAGTTGCTAGGGCTGATCGATTATTCCCATTCTCCTGCAAACCCTATTTTACGAAATAAGAAAAAAAGATTGATTAGGCCGTTTTTTGTGGCCCACCAAACTCCCAATGCTACTTGATACGTTTCTTGGTTTGTGGAGGTAAAGCAGTGGAAACTGGTGTGACACGAGCATCGCAGTCCATAGCCTGATCTTCACGGACACGTCATGCGGGTTGGTTGGAGTCAAACACACCTGAAAGCGAACAAAAGGTCGGATAAGGTCGTGCATGAACAAAACACACACTCAAACACAGCCACAATTTTGAGTGAGACTTGAAGGCGTGGCTCATCCCAAGGAACCACCGGCTTACTGCGACGCTACACAGAATACAGGCTGATAAACCGTAGCTGTCCCTTCAATTCTCCTACTAGAACCTCCTACTAGAAAAATTACTCTACTAGAAAAAAAAAGAAAGAAAAATAAAAAAAATCAAAAACTAAAAAATAAAAGTGCAGTAGAAAGAAGCCTGAACGACGTTCGGCGTTCCCATTGCGTAGCATGTTCTATTTCCTTATAGAATTATACTTCGGATTCGATGAGGATTCCGCCCTTGTCGGTAGGGGGACATTCAAGTGAGTGAACCACTTACAGCACTTGGGACTAAGCCTTAGGGAGGGAAAATGATTCTGGGGGTTGATGAGGAATTTGTGTTCCCTGGCTTTCCTTCTCTTCCTGGCCTAGTCGTGTATCACTTACCATAACCGGTGTTTTGAAAGTCCCCCCCCCAGATCTGAGCGCTCAGAATTGTATTGGTAGTTGAATGCGCTTCCCTTACACACCGTAAGGGGCCTAGGCGATGTACAGTTTAGGTCGGAGGTTATTATCCTTTCCATGAGACTATTGTCACTAAACAACCTTTCCGGAGAACGAGGGGGTTTAGTCCCATTGGTGACAGAGAGGGTTTGATCAGCGGATCGTGCGCTTGTGAAGCGAGCGCTTTCCAACCCACCACTTTTGCCTTTATTGGATGAGGCAAAGCCCGGGGAATACTTCACTTCATCCGGATGAAGTTTTCTCGCACGCACTCCATGACCACTGGTAGGACAAGGCATTCAAAAACGCTGGTGTGTAAACACGAAAACTAAACCCTCAGGAACAAGGAAAGGAGAGCCCCAAGTTTGTCTCACGATCCTCGCCCCCATTCTTTTGTCGCCGTGTTATTTTTTTCTCTAAATCTCGTTACTTTTTTCATTAAAATCATTTCATCAGTTATATTACAATTAATGAAGTCTACGCCGTTTTCGCGGAAATTGAATGTTTTTTTTTATATCGCGTGACCAACGAATCTGGCCTCTCAATTTCTTAACATTTCTTAGCTTTAGAGAGAAAAATTTGAAACACTCTCAAAATCGATTTGTTTTTTTGATTTCGGCCTGGTGTTTCATTCATTTTCCAAGTTCTCCAAATTAGACTCATAGTCAGGAACTCCGATGCTCTATCTTCCGCTTCAAACGCCCCTTCAGCGCCTAATAAATAAATAAATAAATAAAGTAGATAAATAAATACACTAAATAAAATCAACTAAGTAAAGTATCAATAGATATAAAAGGCACCATAATAACGTGAAATAAACAAGGATAGAATAAATAAATAAATAATCCCGCCCCTCTCTAAAGCTTAATCCCAGGTTCTGTAAGTACCCCACTCACTTCAATGTCTCTCGTAACGACATGAGTGCCGTTTTTTTCCCAGAATATAAGAGTTCCTTGGTAAGCACTTCGTTTTCCCATAATAGGAGTCAAAGAGTTTTCTCGTGACTTTGCTGCCTGTTGGAAATGCGGCGATGACGTAGATGGTGCTGGGTGAACGGTCGTGCACAGCTGCAGGCTTGATTGCTCATTTCAGTGAAGCAGTCTATATGTTCCCAGTTGCTTGGCAGATACGTTCTGGAAAAGTAGGAATAACTGGCATCAACTTAAGATCGATAACAATAATGTTGAGTGGCGGTATGCTTTTAAACGCTTCTACAATGTTCATGGGCTGTGAAAGGCATGGCGTGTTCGAAGAAGAGCCCGATCGGCTCCGATCAATTTTCTCCCCATTACTATTTGAGGCTGCTTCTATATCAATATCTCTTGACCAACGGTAGACCACCAAAATAAGGTTAAGGTCACGCTACAGAGATGCTCCGTTTCACATGCGCATCTCCATAGTGAGTGGATGTGCGTGTAAGTCCCGCATGCGCCCCCTTCCCCCGTGTTCTGTCACACAGTCACAGAATGATGCGATCAGCGGCGAGTTTTTGAAAGAGTCGACGGTCACGTGGAACATTCTGCACGTTTGCGCAGTCCGTCAACTTGCACTCCACACTCCCGTCACGCTCTTTTCCCGAGCGCCTCTCCCACATCTGTCTCCACTCTCTCGATGATCAGCTAATCGCATTTCCGGTGCGCTCTTTTCTCGTTCCGTCGGAAGTCGTCGACTGATCGCCGCCGCTGTCACTTGCTGTGCTGTGCAGGCGACAGCACGAATCAGCACCGCCTACTAGGCGGCTGGTCGCTGCAGCAACCTTTCCTGCCCCGCCGCGACCATTAAAGGGGTAGCGCAGCGCCTGGACGTTGAGAAAAATGGTTCAGTAGCGGATCTTGCCAGGTAGAGCATCTACTAGCTATTTATGGAGATGGGGCAGTATAGAGCGCTGTTCCACAAAGAAGGGGGTACAATACGGTGCAAGAGCTCAGGTTTTCGGGATTCCCTAAATCCTTTTCGTTATAGAAGGTAAGGGATCGAGGACACATATACATCCGTACTTGAGTGTGCGAATTGTCTCCTATTTGTCCCTCTTTCTCCTGCCTAGAATTGGCAGCTGCAGTCATCGACGAAGATCTCCCCCCCCCCCCGCTTACCAAATACCGAGGTTTTCTGCAACGGTTTGCCAACACTTGCCGACCATATTATGGATCGGCTGTGTGCGGCTAAATTAAGAGATAAAAACAAATAATGCAAGTAACTCGAGAAGTCTAAAATTTAGCACAAAAACAAATGAATAAAATAATATTCGTCTCTTTGATTTTTTTGAAGGGTCTTCTCAACGCCTATCGTAGAGTGGAGACTCGGGGAACCGGAAATGGTTTGGATTTCTCTGTGCGTCGGGAATTACATGACCTACTTATTAAAACAAGGCTCAAAGAGATTTCTTTCTTCTTGAAACGCATTTTGATTTTTTGACATATATGGCACATTTGGCAAAATTTATTGATTTTTTCAACCGGGTCACTTAGTTTTTAGTTCGATTGGGTCCGTAGACTGCCGTTCTCTTCTCACCGCTTCCGGTGACCTAACTGGAAACGGTAACTTTCTCACGCGGCTAATTTGCCACGCTTCAGCGGACGGTCACAGACTCACCGTCTACTGATAGAGGTCATGTCGAGCAATAACCTCAGTAAGCGTAACCTCCTTGTGGTGGGCTACCGAATAGTATAATAAGTGATGAGTCCCAGTGTTCGCAAAGGCTGCTGAGCGCTGAGGCTTACGGACTAGCTGTTTTACTCTCAAACAATTCATAGAAAAATACGAAATTTCCAGAATGATAACGCATCGAGATCGATTTCCGAAATTTATTTGGAAGCTGGGCCACGGCACGCTCGATGCTGTTAGAATTTTCCAGCATTAACGACCCCACACGGGAGGGTCCGATGCTGCTACGATTTTGAGTAAGAATAGAATGCGTGGCCCAACCCCTAGAGATTGATCAAAGCTGGCTTGTCTTTTGAACCCCTCACCTTTATCTGCGACTGATATTATGTTGTGTTAAAATTCGCGTTTCATAACGGCGGGTCCTTTGCTGTTGGTTAGGCCGACCATTAACATATGCTCAAGGATAAGAAAGTATATAGCGTGCCCCCACAGCTGTACAACTGTGTGGAGTAGCAGCACTTGTCAGTTTTTACACTGGCTTCTTCTTGAAACTTTGTTGACCGCTGCTACTTTTCTCTCTGGCGAAGTGGTGTTCTGAAACCGATTCACTAATTGATTTCAAGACTCCTTTGTAATCGTGTTTCGGCCTCATGACATCGCAGGTCGTAGCGTCTGGACGTCACCACTGAAGCAGGTTTGAATTTGTTCATCGGTTTGGCGTCGTCGTTCTTCATTCGGACGCTCTTTGACGCGAATTTGCGGTGTTGGTTGGCCGCTTGCCCGCGGCGATGCGTTCTGCATGGGGTGCGCATGTACGTGCACACATGTGGAACAGCTGTTCGTGGAATGTTCACTTGCAAAAACGTCAGCAGGCGACCGGAAGTGACCAAGGGAAACATCATAGGTTGAAGGTTCGAGATGACCTTTCATCGCCGCTTATTCTTCTCTTTTTAGAAAGCAAATCTTCTCAGGAATCGCATTTTTCGCACTAAAATCTGCGGTTGCAGCATTTTTTAACTGTGTGGCGATTTTATGATCCGAAATTTTTACTATCCCTTTTCCACCTGTTTTTCTTAAGCTTAAGCTGCGAATTGACTTTCATTTTTCCTGCTCGTTTTCCTTTTTTCTGTTGTCACCTTGATGTTTTCCCTGATCTCGCGACGGTTATTTGACCATGGATGCCTTCACCGTAACAAGGACAGGCACATGCCCCCCCCTCTTTTGGGGGGTCTCGATGCGACCCCTCACCACTACAACCAGTGCCAGAAGGTTCTCCCAATACGATCCCTCCTCCCCCTTCTCCGACCATCACCCCCATCATTATGGTCGTTTCTATTATATAACAGTTGAACCTGAGGCTAGTCAATGCTGCCCAACTCCGCCTACTTTTTCCCCTCTACAATGACCGTCAAACAGGGGGGTAACTCCATGAAACCATGACGCGGCAAATCCAAAATCCACGAATTTTGCCTAATTCTCAATACTTTCGTGAAACTTTCCGAAATTTTTCAAAAAAAACCCGTCCAAACACAACCTCCTTTATTGGACTCCGTCAACCTCCGTTCCCACTATGATAACCTTACAATCCCGAAATGCGACATCCCTCCCCTTCTCGAAATCACAAATGCGACCAGTTTGTTCGAATGTTGCCAATAGACAGTTGACACTGCTCGAATGCCCAAGTTCCATTGATTTTTCTTCACAGCTGCAGTATAAGCCGTACACTCGACTTTGCCCCGAAATTCGTAGACTGTAAGTAAAAAATAATACGTTCATTTTGGCGTGGTAGTTTTCATCTTTTGCAGGCTCATTTTCGCTTCATTTCATTTCATTTCTTTTCTATAATATTTTCATCCTTTTGCTGTGCATAAAAAGCCACTTTTATGTCCAGTCGCCGTCTGACCAATGTCAGACTAAAAATCGAGCGATTCGTCAGCCGTGATGCTACCGCGAACGCAGGCGAACCGCTCGATTAGCAAAGTCTGATATCGGCTTCTTGCCTTAAATGGTGTTGTACGAATAAAACGAGTTTAAACAATTTAGCTTACTTTGCACTTCAAATTCTTCTAAACCCGTCTGTGAATTTGCAGGCATTTTTCGACGCAATGAAAATGCCCTCAAACAGTGCGTGATTTTCACTGCGAGTGTGAGCAGGAATAGATGTTAGCATTATTAAGTCATCCAACTTTGTATTTGCACGCTCAGTTAGGCTGGTCTAATTGTCGCGCTCACTGAATATCTGAATAGACTTCCTCATGCGCTCGCTACCTTTTCAACTTTATGATCAAAAATACTACACAATACTCTATTGGACTAAGCGATTGCCATTAGAAGTAGAATTACAATAGAAATTTGTTCTCGCATCGTTCTCAGAGACCATAGGATTGTTGCAGTCACTTGCTGGCATTAACAATTCTGTCTTTTTTTTTCAAATCGAAAACTCTGACATAACAACAATCAAATTATGACTTCCGATGCTACGAAGGGCTGCGAGGAGCAGCGAAAACGGGGAATGGGAGTGGGCGGAGGCCCGGGTATCGAACAAATAGCTCACATGGGGCAATGTCGTCGCTTTGGACTGCACTTGCCGCCGTGCTTTCGGCCTTCTTTAACCTCTCATTGATTCAAAATTCTAGACTTTTTCCAATTAATTTATGGGCGCAATTTGGAGGTGGCGGGAAGGGGGGGGGAGAAGTGGGTGGACCCGTAAGTTAGCATCAGATTCACGGAAACGGTCAGTTTCAGGGATCAGCCTAACAAGAGAAGGGGAGTCTAAGGTGCGTAAGAGATCCTCTTTCTCCCCCGAATTCGTTTCTCCTTGTTTGGCTTAGTTCTATTAGGATTTCCTACAGGCTGCTCTCGTTCCCCCTTCCCTCGAGACACATTGAGCCAATTCGTGACATAAACATCAAATTTCCTTTCATTGAAGGGGTAATGCAATCGTTGACAAAGTGATCATCACTCACAATATTTCCCTCTTCCGAGTTCCGATTTCCGGATTTGATTTCTGATTCTTTCTTGTTCATTTGCTGATCATATCCTTCATTTTATGAGCTT
>MU872767.1:4185-18240 GCA_036418205.1 Ostertagia ostertagi | reverse complement strand
CTTCCACTTTCGGCCGGATGGATGAGCGGCCAATGAGTTCAGGCGTGTTCGACAACCGTCATCATGCCAACAAGCATAGTGTTTTAATTGATAAAACATTACATAGACAAGTTGGAAGACACCTGCTTGATCTTCCAAACTGAAAAGCCACCAGCAAACAGCTCGCCCAAATATCACCAACTGGACTAGTGAGCTCGATCGGGGCTCAATTCACTTTTTCCACATCACTATGGCGTTCCAACCTCATGTGATCTGTTCCTAACGGGAGTTATACTTACCATACCACTACAAATAGACCACTCTTACTATACGCTTCACCACGTTTTTGAGGGGATTCAAAGAATTCAAGTTTACTGCAGTATTCTACTTCTGCTCGTTGGATTTTACTTTTCGTTTCCGATCGTCGGAAAGTCATTTCTTTGTTTTGGTGGCATAGCTATCTATATGGAAGTGTTTCACTTGAAAACTGGCAATACCTTGATTCTTTTCCATAAATCTGATGAAGTGCGGTTTCAGCCAGTTCTACCTCGTCAACGACAGGAGATTCTTTGAAAGGTGGAGAAGCAGGGAGTGGTGTGTTCAGTGGCATTGGCACCGGTGGTGTCACCGATGGTGTCGATGGTGTCTCAGCCGGTCGATCAGCAGCAATCGCAGCGCTCACAAGAATTATTTGCTCAAAGCGTACAAATGAGAAGCTTCCTAATCAGCAGCTGGCGAGATTCCTTTCAACTGTGCACGAGGCGTTGATTGAGGTATGGATACGGTTTTGACTTTGATTCCATCTTGCTTTCCCCTTTTATTTGCGATTGTTTGAACATGTGATGGTTATTGAAGAGCGTCCTACGCTTTTGCAAATTCTTAGTCATCTTCCTTTTCAGAAAGACCGGCTTGTTCTGTGCTCGTTGTTCTTCTATGGGCAGAATCTGTTCCGGTTAGGCCTTCCTGGTCTCGAGGCAATTTTACCTCATTATTTATTTGCCTTGGATATCATACTCATTGAAAGTAATAAGATCAGGTAAGATTTTGAAGGACTTTCGACATACCTACTTTTGGGTGCATTTGGTTCGTTTTATAGGCTACATCCCTCGATTCCTGAAGTAGAAATGCGTAGAGCATGTCTTCGTGGTCTATCGTCAGTAGTTTGTTGGCCAACGACGTTCGGAATGAGTAAAATACCACGTGAGTTACTGTTTGCTTGATTTTTGGGCCCGTTCCACGACTGCCTAGTAAATGGGATTTTGCGTCCGCAAATGGGAGAGAATTTGGTAACTAGTTGACCAGTAAAGAAGGTATCGGACAAAATACCAGGAATTCGAAGGGTTTGGTGCATTCTGGTCGTGTGGGCGGATACGATCCTAAAACGCACTTCCTTCCTATTGATGGTTTTTCCTCTTCATCGTGCCCCTTCATCGTGCCCCGAAGAAGGTTGGCCAATGAGGAATGGGCTAGTGGTTAGGCTGCCTCCTCCTGTATAATTAACAGACTCTGTCTCTGAAGAGCATATTATCAGTTTCGTTTACTCTTCCCATTACTGTCAAGCTATTTCTTATAATATCTGTTTTTATCTTGTTTCGAACACAAGAGCCTACACCTGTGCGATCATGAAATGAACTTTTGTGGTAGATTTTTTGGCCTTCTCAAACGCCTGTTTGTTCCTATAATACTTGCACTTTTTTCAGAGCTTCCTGAAAGCGCAAATCTCAAATCGTCGGCGGCTACCTACCTGCAGCTACGTTCCAGAGTTTACAAAACTCTAGTTTTCAGTCTGCGAAATGAGACCGATCCTATGAACCTTCCATTTAACGCTGGGTACTTCGATTTCTATAATTGTTTCTTAGTGAACAAATCCTACCCTTCATTTGATTTTCGACTTTTATGGATCTGTCAATGTTTTAATTCTTTCCTACCGTCAATGCATGATTCTTCAGCAATGTGCACAGTGCTGATGGAAGAGAGTTGCTCGTTCGATCTAGGGCTAACCGAAGAACAGACACGTGAGATGGTACGAATGGCTGCGCAGCAACACGGGAATCAAACCCCAGAGAAAGGTTAATTCACGTTGTTTTTTCATTTTCCAACACAAGGAGGAGATTACCCGAGGCTTTTGACTAAGTTTTTCACATTGGTGAATTTGAGCTTCCATTTCTTGATACAGCACTCGCCATTTGTTGAGTTTCTTTTCTATATCCCTGACAATTCAGGACTCTGTGTATCGTTCATACGAGGGCTTGTGTCAGCGATTTGCGATCGGATATGTCGTCCTGAATGGGCTGGTGAACATTCGGTATCGTTGGCTGCTATCGATGTGCTTAATTGCTTGTCACATTTGCATCCGACGGTGCTTTTCAATAACAGTGAGTCTTTTCTGTTCAGATTCCTCATCACATTTTTTAATTACCATTTCACTATTTTTTGCTCCTCTTCGTGTTCAACTCAACGGAAGGGTTTCGTTTCTGGTCAGATCTCGTTTTTACTTTCATTCAGTTTGCACCCATCCACGAAAATTTAGGGCACTAGTGTGCTTGAGCGGGAGAGGCATCTTTATGTGGAGATTCCGACTCACTCAACATTCCGCTTTCCTTGCCCCCTTAGACCGCCTTACTGTTAGGAGGACGATAGGAGGGTTTTTGTAAGCATTCTTCACTTTCCTTTCCGTCTACGTGCGGTCCGCACTGCAGTGTTCCCTAATTACACTAGCGCCAAATTTAGAGAAGGATTTCTTTTTCTATAGAAGAGTGCAAGTAGAGGCGAGCCTCCGTTCCGTACTGAATATTCTATGCTTTTTTCAGAGGACGTTTCGACGGGTTCACTCATTGTGGCGTCATTGTGTCGATTTATAGAAACGCAATTGGACAAGCCGCCTCCCCTTCATTCAAAAGATTTGCATTCCAGTGTATGTTTTCTTTCAACGAGTTCATAATGCCAGTTATCTGTATTAACATCTTGCCGACAGCTTTAGTGCTCTGCAGTACCACACCTTGCGATCGCGTAGCACGGGTCATTGTATCCTCTACTTCTACACCGCTGTTATTTATACGAACTTCCTTTTGATTTTTTTTATACCCTTCTAACTACAGCGGCATGGGCCAGCAATAATGTAAATAGCATAGTGCTCATCTCAGGTTCCCTATTTTCTTCGGAAAGACCTTTGTGGTGAACTATGTGACAATTCATATCGAACGTTGACTTACTTTTAGTCATGTTCATAGTTTCTATTGAGTGCTGGCTTGCTTGTTGACTCCCTAACTGAAGTATGATATGTCAGGTTGTGGCAGCGTATAGTTCCATAGCGGTATGGCTGAATGCTGCACCGATGCTAGCGGAATGTGAGAGCGGCGTTATTGAATACGCGTCGCATGGAAGCAGTGCAGTTGGGTGTCACAGGGATCGAAGAAAAAGGAAGTAAGACCATCGTTGAAATTTGGCTAGATTATTCAATTTTGAAATGAAAATGTCCCACTGAATGTTCAGGGCGCTCCGGATGACTGTAAAGCAGCCAGTAAAAGAGTGCTGGAAGCAGCCGAATACTTGATGTATTCATTATTTTCTGTTGTGGTGAGAAATTTCATTCTGTTTTCTTTCTACGGTTTACTTTATCTTTATCTTATCCTTGTCGCTTTTCTTCCTTTTTTCTCATTTCCTTTTTTTTCTTCGTTTTTCTTTTGAATCATAACGACTCATTTGAAGGGCCGCGCCAGTCAAACTGTCTGCGATGAACGGCGTTTGCTATACACGTACGGTCCTGCAGCAATTGACACGACCAAGTTCCTCCACGTAATTGTCAATGGAGACACACTGCTATCACTGCATGAGGCCTCTCATATCAAGGAACTGGCCGATGGTATGTTCAAAATTTCAACCCTTTAGTAAATTGGTTTTTGTGTATTAGGTTGGCGCATAAGTTTCCCGCCAGGACTTATGCTAGTAATCTGAAAATGAACTGGTTTGGAACCAAAGGCATCATCCTCGTCTACCACACGAATTCGACGCCTAGCTTATCAATTCCCTAATCTTGTGTCAGAGGGGCCGGGTTAAAACTTGAAAAACTCGTTTGGTGCCCCTGACCTCATCCTTCAACTCCTGAATATTTGTTCACGAAGTGACGGGGATACTGAAAAGCATGTTATCGGTTAGGGCGAAGTGGAAGCGTTACCCAGTGGCAGGAGATGAAGACCCACGTCGTACGTGTGGACCATGTTGTGAGAGCGGCTATCAGTTGCCTTCATGACAACACCCACTCCACACCGCGAGAAGAGCCTAGGTGGACTGGAGAAGGATGACTGGCTAGTGATTCTTTCTTTTCCATCTACAGCGTTATACCTCGCCCCACCCGACTGCTGATTAGTGGTCCACCTCCAGCGCTCCCTGAAGTAAGAATTTTCAAAGAAAATGAAAGATGAAGTCGGGGACCACCCAACGGCTGGTTGAGGATCTGGCGTGAGCATTGGCGTCGGCTGTTAGTAGAGAATGGTGCTTAATTCATTTCCCAGGCCGGTCTCTTTCCAAGATAATCATATAACTGTTGGGAACGTAAATTGCGCAAACCTAATACACACCTGTTAGCTCTGTGCAAGTATCACCGAGTACCAAATTCTCTTTGACTTGGCTATTGCAGGCTATAAGGTTTGTGATGAAATGATCGATTCCTTGTCTTTTGTGAATTTTTGCGTTATAATTCCATTTCTTCTTTCCGAATTATATATATTATAGGCAGCAGCGTTAAAGCTTAGCGTTAGCGACACCGTACTTTGAAGGCGTGAAGGTAGTAGGAGTGGAAATGGATCGTGCTCTCAGGAAATTCGATGTTGTAGCTTTTCCCTATGTCGCTTACCCTTGCAAGGGGACTATAAGAGTTTGGGTAAGGCGTCTTTTTTTCATGTGGATGGCTTGGGGTGTAAATTTTTCATTTTCCTTATTTTACCACTTCTTATTGACATTGAATTAATGTAGGCTGTCCATGCGTATTGTATATTCGACGCTCACCGATGCAGCCAGCATCAGCAGGGGTGGCGAAATTACGTCCACATCCAGACGGCTACAGTGCCTGATCAGCAGCCTCCACCTACACCGTTGTCAAGCACCTTTGATACTAGTGAGTGCCTATTTCTTTGCTTCTCGAGAGCTTTTTTGTAGAAAACTGAATATTATGGTTTGTTTATTTAGAGGAATAAGTTGTGGAAATTTACACTAGTGAAGTCTCCTTTTCTGTTTTGCGGTTTCTCTAATGCGTTCTGGGTTGTTCTAGGGTCAACAGTACAGTAGTCAGTACTCAAACTTGTCTTTTTTTTTCGTGGAAAAATGGTTAAATTGTCATTGTGGCCATACTTCACCTTAACTTAAGTTCTAAGAAGTAAAATAGTGCAAATCGAATCAAATTTCAAATATATTTTCTTCGTGATATTTCCCCATGAAATCTGTGTTATTACTTGCGTAGCTCGAAGAAATATTATCCCTTTCTGGAACTTTATCCGAGCACTATGTTGCATTTCTACTGAATCTTTTTCAGTAAAGCCGAATTCCGTTGCTTCTTCGCAAATGGCGAAAGCATCAGATACGCTGTCAGTAGCATCTTCATCCACAGGTGATTTTTGTCTTTCCCAATTTCTATTTTTTTTCCAAAAGTTTTCAAGATAGTATAATGTGAATTCGTTTCTATTACTTGACATGCTGGTAGAATTTTAATGAATTGAATGAAAGTGAATTTTAATTTTTTCTTTTTATATTCTTTTTCTATTCACTATCCATTTATTAGTATATGGCGTAGCGAAACCTTGTAAGCCGCAAAACATGAGCGAATCACCAAGCCCATGGATTATTATTGGAATGCAGCTAGAGATTTTCCCGTTAGCTTCAAAGAACAATTTTTCACTTGCGAACCGCTTCATCAAATCCAAAAGTTTAGCTCTCAGTTTTGATTTTTTTCAGCTGTATCCAATACCTCAGGAAGTTCTACAATTTCCAAGGGGAGCCAAGGGAACAATGCCGCTACTCGATCTGTTGCAACTGGTTCTATTCTCAGCGGTGTGTCTGCAGCCAGCGTAGAATCTTCCCGTACCTTAGCGGTACCGTCGTCTTCTATGTCGGCTGGTAAGGAATTTCTATTGTAGTGTACTTGGCAAAGCTACTTTGATACTTTCACAATAATTTCCGAATTTTGAAGAGGTGCAATCAACGCGGTCTAGTGCGTCAGCTCCACAGATAGCTACATCAGTGTCTAGTGTGAAGATTTCACCGCAAACGTCGCCTTCGGTAAATACCTCGATTGGAGACAAGTTTGAGGTTCCGCCAGAGTTTCAGAAAGTTTCTTGCAAACTGTGAGTCCCTCTACTGTTTCGATGAGTTCTTTATTTTTTCTTCATTTCACTATCTATATTGTCTACAATCAAATATGTATAGTTTTGTATCAATGGCATGTTATCAGAAGGCGCCAGCTTGTTGACAAATCGAGCTTGGGCTGGTTTCGTGCCTGTACCTGCGCTTTGCGCGGGTGTCAAGCTCGTCCTTTACTAACAAGATTTCATGCTGCTCTCGCTTAGTTCAATGGGTTACTTACTGTACGCCTAGAGGTGGAGCAGAACAAGTGGGCTGCTTCTGCACCAAGTCCCGAGGTTAAGATCCTGGATTAAGTTCCACTGAGGCTATCAAGCCTTCCCTTTCTAGAATCGGTGGACTGTTCCTAATTTAATTCGGGGGATGTGAACGTTTACTTCTATATCTCTCCATGGCCCCGCTTTGTATAAGCCAAATGTTAAGTTTCGCGAACATAAGATACTGAATTGGAGGCGAATGCATGGCGCATCCCAAAGAGCGTTGGCCAGTAGCGACCGTTTCATTCTTTTACATGTGTCACTGACACACATTAAAAGAATGAAACAGTTGGTCTATTAGGTGATTATAGCTATATAATAATCATGAGGGATCTCTCTAAAAGTTCGATGTTTAACACGGCATCATAATGTTAAGTTTAAACAGAGTACAATGAATCAATCGCTGCCATTAGATGAAAAAAATGGAAGTCTTTTATTGTTGGTGTGGACGTAAGACAATTGAATTTGAAAAATTTGGAATTCAAAACTGACATATGGAGGCAGAAAGCAGTTGTTTTTCAGCGGAGTGAAAACTCGTGGTTTGTCCAGATTTAAAAGATTCGCGGTCCGTAGAAAGAAAGCTTCAAACCGAGCATTGGCCTGTTTAGAGATTACGTAATATTTTTGTGTTTATTACTTGTTCGTAGTGTCCCGTTTGAGTTATCTTCTGGATTTTATTGGTTCAAAACCTTAAGTATTTTTTGTTAATGTCGAGAAAACGTGTTCTTATGTGGGCATTAAGAAGGGTGCTTTTCAAATGAAATGAATTCGCACTGAGGAAGTGAATTTAGTGACACCACTGTGAAACCTCTGGAGGCAATAAAGGAGACAGATGCGATTGAGGCCGAATTACGGCGAATCGACGTGGAAACTCCTCAGCAGAAGGCGATACGTGAAAGGAATCGGTGGACGTTGATGAGTGAGGAGGATCGACGAGTGAAACCAGCATTGTAAGTGATTGTTTCTTCACAACATGGTCAAGCTATAGTGTGGTAATGTCACTGTTTCTGTTCAGAAGTCCACCGACATGTAAATCGATCCGAATTTTGTTGTACGATATGGGTCTCGTTGATCGGGTGTCGTTTGGCAAGGATATTGTGTGCCTGGATAGTGGTCAAAGGTCGGTGTGTGGTTTCCTTCTCAGAAAGAAAGAATCGTATAAAGGTGTGCATTACAGTTCGGAGTTCTATCGAAGTCTCCACGAAATGGTGGATAGCTGTCCGACTCGTGCTTTGCATACAACCCATATATTCTACGTGAAGGAGGGACAACGATCGGCTGTGGATATATTGGAAAATGCGGTGAGTTTTTTTTTCAGTTTCAACACATCTGTTCACCATTTTTAGTGTCATTTTTATTTCAGGTTCCTTTTTCCTTCTTTTCCTTTCCTTTTTTGTATTCTGATTTACTTTCTGTCCTTTTTACGTTTGGTACGATGTCACCCATAATCATCAAATCCCGGCTAGGTCAACAGAATTTCCTCCATTCTGGGTCGGTTGGCTGGTACCAGACCTGTTTGAGCAAATAAAAACACTAATATGTGAATGGTGGCTCTCAAAAATCATTTTGTGTGGCGCATATTAAAATAGGTTTAAGATCAATACATTGGCCTTTAATTTTTCACTCACAGTCCCAGGTTATGGAGGTGTACCGATGCGGTAAAACACGCACTGTCGTTGCACGCTATGACTGATAAGTGTTGTGTAGGCCATGCATCTTGCATTTTTTAAATGAAAGAGATCCCGTTTTATACTTGACTATTCGATCGAAGGCGCCTTGGGTAGGGCATTTGCTACGATTTGCGCGCTTCAAGACCACTACTTCCGAAAGTAAGACATCGATTGATGATATTGGCAGAATTGCGCGTGTTTTTTTATAGCTGGTATCCTCGACATCATTTATGTTAACGGGCTTAAACAAAAACAAAGACTAGTAAAGCAGCGATCGCCCTAACAGCGTTAAAGAAACGATGCTTTCATACTCTTTGTAAGGCGATAGAACTATTGTACCCGAGAAGAAATGAAAACCATGAAATTGCTCGCAATTGGAAGTATTCTCGCCCATTTGGGTTTCCCTTGATCAAGGTACGATATCAAATGGCGAAATATACCACCCGGGATAATCAAACACCGTGACGTGAACAATACAGCGTGTACCGCAATCGAATTTATTGCGGACTTTTCAGCCTATAGGAATATTTCAGCAGTTTAATTTATCTTGCGGACGGACCTCCGGAGTGAAAGTACCTCGTTCATTTTTATGTGTTTTTTTTATGCTGCCTAATTACCTACCGATGATTGACAAGCGTAATTTACGGCTTTAAAATGAGAGCAAAAAGCACAGGAACTTTGAAAATGCAACTTTTATGGGTAATTTTGGGAGGCTCCTGTGGGGAGAGGTAACTTAGTCAGGATTGACCTTTCACACCTCCTCGCCGTGGTTATCTCGCACCACCCTGTAACCTGCCTCTGGGTAGACCTCGCTTAATTAGGTGTGCTGAGTGCTGACCTCTCTCCAACATATCGCTCTCATGCGCAGTATTGATTATCAAGTCTATCATTACTATATTCACGGAAACAAACAAAAGTTTAATTTATACAAGTTTTTAGCATAGTTAACAAAAAATTCAGATAATACAGACGTATTAGTGACATTTCTCGACATCCTACTGCGAAGTCATTCTATTTCTTCTTGAGATGTGCCGTTTTGGCAACACTTTTTCATAAATATTAGGTTGGCCCATAATTAGTGAATCACTTTGAATTTATTGCTATAAATTCCATGAAAAATCTTGAAGGCGTGAAACATGTTTTGCCAAGTAGTGACCACAATGTTCTACCTAAGCAATCAGTCGGCCCGTTCACACGTTTCTTTCCGAGGCTCAAATTTCAATTTTTCTGAAATCTTCCCCCAAACACGATATGAAATCGCCATGTTCGCTCCTGCTTCCCAGAGTTCTTTTCAGTGATCATCCTGCGCATACTCACCAGTGTTGTGAAGTGGGTGGAGTGTGCTAGCAAATTCACAAGGAGCAGCAGAGTAGCTTGAAAGATTGGAGAGTTCTGACAACAAAAGCCCAACCACCTCTGTCGGACCTGTATGTCTGGCACTTCTGAGATTTTAGTGGGGCACAGAACAGACCTGGCGCTGGGAACCAGAGCCTAGTAATACTAGAGTCAGTGAGTAAGGCATACGTTGACAGCATAATGGCGATGCGTTTTATCTGAGGGTAAAGCAAGACAAAGTCTGGTTTTTTCCTGAGGTCATTCGACCCCACCTTTCGGAAAATCTTCATAAAAAATTGCAGACCTTTGGGCTAGCAGTTCTTCCAGCTCTACCGTGAAGCCCTACCCTCGTATCAGCGAAAGATAACCTAGACTTACTTATACCATTATTCTTCAGGAAGAAATTTTACGCCAAGTGACATGACCTCAAACCTGACTTCCGATCTTCCTTTTATCAAAATCTCCTGGAATTCCAGAGAGGAGACGGCGACCAAATTCCCATGTGTAGGCAATAGTTTGTGGATAACAAAGGTGGATGATTAGATGAGCAAGCACTTCATATGAAAAAGAAAAAAATTGAAATTGAAAAATGCCCAAAGTGATTCACTAATTATGGGACAACCTGATAGCTTGCCTGTAGAAAAGGATCGCTCGTACGAGCGAACGGTTTAATTTCGTAAGGTGAAACTTCAGTTTCGGGGGCCACTCCATTGCTTACTTATACGTAGTACTAGAGAGCATTCACTTGTGCTATTTTGTGCTATCCAACACTATGATAAGATAATAAGTAAACGACCCATTTTAAGCGTACTTTTGGTAAGGCCTGGTGGATGCTCTCCGTTCCACACATCCTGCCCACATCTATCCACTTTTCTACCCAGGTCATCCACCTTGGAGCTCAACCCCCTAGATAGGTAGAGGTGTCCATTATCCTTGTCTAGAACCTTTTCATGGACCATGGCAGGCGAATATGTGAAGAAATCTTGGGACTTCTTCCACATTACAGCGATACTAATCGGAATCTGAATGAGCCGATTACGTGTCATTAGTGCTCTCATCCTTATCTTGAGCATTGGAGAAACAATGGAGTGCCCCCCCCCCAATCTGGAGTTTCTCCTTCCGCACCTGTTCTGCGTGGAAACGGCTCGCTCTGCGAGTGCTGTTAGCTAAAAATTAATTATTTTTGAGACCCATTTTTATCCTTTTTTCTGAGATTTTGTTTCCTCTAACCGCTACTGCATGAATGAATTTATTAGATACCAACATCAATATATCTTCCATAAGTCCGTCTAGCTGGGTCAGCACTGCCCAGATTAAGTGAGGTTCCCATGGGAGGTTACAGGGTGGTGCCGACGAGGAACCACGACGAGGGTTCTGAAAGATCATCCGCTAAGGGCCAGCCTTTTCGTGTGAAATCGTGCGCCACATGGTGCGCGCGCGGTACGCAATGTGTTAATGAAACAGAGCCATGATTGGTGAAGTTGCAGGGAAATGTGCAGAACACCAGAGCAGACTTCTGTGGTTTCTTAGCAGGACTGGGCGAAGGCGTTGAGATTGGAGTACACGATTCATGGACGGGTCACTGGTCTACGGCATACAGTAGTGAAGCGAAGTAGGTTAACTCAACTCATGCTTCTGCTATCTAGCTCTTTACTTTTCCGAAAATGGATTCAAAGTAGCATATTCAATTCATTTGAAGAGCCTTTCGAAGAACCGGATGCAGTTGATCATTACATCGTTGACGGTGTCACACATGCGATATGGTGGGCTGATGCTGGTTCAGAACTCGTATTCGTTTTGCCGACAGAACGAAGTCTACGGGCATTCAAGCAGGATTTGGCATCGCCTGCTGCGAGCTCAAGAAGTGAGTATTTTTCTTCGTGAGTCTAAACTTTTTTCGGTCGAATTTAGTTATGAAAGTTTTTCTGTTAAGGAGGATCAAGCAAGACCCCCTCAGGAATGTCAGTGTCGTCAGATGACATGAAAGGAGATACTCCATTGTATGTTGTAGCTGGATTTTATGTGTTTTCGAAAATTTACGGAGTACTTCAGATCTTCGGACGTATTTCATGAAGGTATACGGAAGAAGGCAAGTAGCTCATTGGGTGGCAGCGAAAGGGACAAAGAAGGACTGTTCTCGTACGGAGGAGGAGGATCCAGCATGGGTTGGTACTTCTTATTTACAGTATTTGTGTACCATCTCCATCATCTCCTTTTTTGACTATTTTTTTGTTCCCGTTTTTATATCTTGCCAGTATAACTTCGACTGCCAATGCAAACCACAAGTCACGAGTTAACCTTATATGTAATCATGAAGAAATAGGTAACTTTGTTTTTGTTATTCATGATGATTTCGTGTTCCTAATTAATCTCCAGCGCTTGTCACACTTTGTAGAGCTTTTCCGGTGAGCACACATCAATTTTCCCGATTAAATGCTTTATCGGGACGATGGCAATCTGACTCGAAGTCCTCGGGCAGGGATCAGGAGCAGCGCACCTTTTGCGCATTTTCTTTCAAGGTAAAGGTTTTCGTAACCAATGCCAATGTATAAGTTGAAACGTAGGAACCTAAGTATGATTTACCTACGTCAAACCTATTCCATAACTGAGGCTTCGATTTTTGTACGTCATCTTTCTTTCCAGCTATTACTTCGGTTGTCATTAACCTTTTAGGTAAAGGATCGTGTTAGGTTAATTGAACGTTCTATGAAATTGGCTTTCTGACGTTTGGTATTTCCAAAGGCAACAGTTTAGTAGAGCTCTTCAAAGATATTCCTATTCAGGTAATGCTCCACCATCGCGACGCAGTGCAGATCTTCGAGTAATGTTGGTGTGGCTGGAACGTGCCGAGGACATGCTGCACTTCCCTGTTGGTAGGTAACTCGAAAATTCCGGTCGCTTTCACGTCTTGTTCTCATTAAACTTTATTTTCTGGCCATTTTTTCACCTCTATAAGGTGAATTTCTGTTTTTCAATATTCCTTTCCACTCTTTATTTCCTTTCTCGTTTCGATTAAATTTGAATTGCTTCTAAATAGTTTTCATTGTATAGATCTAACTGTTCCACAATTTACGATTACTTCGTTCTTTCTTTGGATCGACTTTCGAAAGTGCAAAAACATAGGCTCCCTTTGGTTTTTCATGCTCCTTATCAGGCGATTATCTTCCTTCGAAAGAGGCCATGCTGTTGTGGTGTTTTCATGCTACTTTTATGTAATGAGTTTTTCGTTAGATTGCTCTATTTCCAAATTTCAAATCTTGAGCCTATCCAGTTCGATCAGTTTTGTCAGGGGCACTGTTCAAAAACTTCCTGGTATACAACTCCTATTGACAATTGGAACTTTATTGGATGCTAATTTGATAGCGCAGGGTTGAACTTGAGTGATCCAGTCTTCCTAAAGGAGCTCGTTGCTGCTCCACGGCTGGCAGTGGCTTTACAGGAGAGATCATTTACCTGTTCACTTTTATTGAAACTTACAACACACTTCAATCTTTTGGAAGTAGCTCTAATCTTAACCTGCTTTTTTGAGTTTCTGCTCAGTTTTTATTATGGCTCTCCTTCGCATTTCATTGGAAAGAGCTGTAGGCAAAGTTTTGGGTGAACCTTCACGACTAACATCTTGATAGCCTCTGTTGCGAGGGTTCCAATGGTTCAGTAGATAATATGGGTGCTATCCTAAAAAATCGTAACAGTGAAAGCACATTTTGCGTCAGCTCACAAACATTTTTCTCCTTTCCCTTTTATTTTGTTAAATTTTATCAACAGTTACGATGAATTTGTCTTTCAGATGAGCTCTTGAGTGCATGTGACGACGGAGGTGAGCGAGTCTCGAATGCAGCAAATGAACGCCCGGCTCATTTGGCAATCTTTATTCATCAAGTAGAACCAGGCTTGGTGCATATTCGGACGAGAGGATCAGCGAATAGGTATTGGGTTTTTTTTTACTTCTGGGTTTTTTTGCTACTATGTTATTGTAATGAATTCGTTGTTGTAGTTGAACTGATATTTCTACTACCCGACAAAAACGTTCGGAAAAATAGAATTTTTAATGTTGCAGAATTGTTTTAGAATTAGGTTCGTTCTCAATTGTAGGAGAGTGGGTTCACTAATTTCGAAGGGGAGCTAAATACGCTATACTGATTCTTCAAAAATTTCGGACGAGATTATTGGTGTGGCCCTTCTTGATCACCTGTGTGCTCCTACATATTTATTTGATTCATCTTCGATTTTAGTTTATGTTCTTTCATAGTAATCGAAAATATCTTTGGTTTAAGATTCGGTGAGCCTGGACCATTGTGCGATTCTATGGTTGTTTCGTTGGGATCGCTTCCGTCTCTGATTCGACTAACTGTCTTGAATATTGTGAGGCGTAATGTAGCAGAAATTGACAAGTAGGTTCATTCATTTTTATCGTGCTTTCGGCATTTTGATCATACATTCAGTTATTTTTGAAAGTTCTCTTT
>MU872766.1:4808-16965 GCA_036418205.1 Ostertagia ostertagi | reverse complement strand
CAGAGCGATTCAGGCGGGCGCGATTTGCGTGACGCGCAAGCGCGTCAGTTGTCCCACAAGTGCGTTTTTCGGAACTCAGAACTGAAAGTAGCAAAGCAAGGATACACACGTTGAGGGGAGGAGCTTCTGGCGAAGACGTGCGCTGCTTGTCTCTACCCTTTCAGCGAAATACTAGTGATGACATCAATGCAGAATAAGGAATCCATGAGTCTGGGGAGTATAGCCAATTCGGGGATGGGGGGGGGGGCAGAAGGTCGGGCCGATTTGAATGACATGCGTAGAAGGTCAGAATGTGCATGTTCAAACTATCTCTTCGGACGAGCGACTTCAACTGGATGTGGTCGAATCACTGCTGAACGTTGAGCGTGAGTACTTTTCATGTCAGTAGTAGTTTCCCACGCGATATGATCTGGAAGAAGTAGCCTAATTTCCGAAAGGAGTAACAGTAGAAGATGTGTAGTATCTTATGGCTACACATCTTCTACTGTTACTCTTTTCGGACCTTTAGCCTTTATGTCAAAAAAAACAGGCCTCAAAAGACAAATAGGGGTAACGTTCAGCAGAAGGTATAGTAGAGGTTGCTTCAATGAAAAACACAAGTGATGTCATCCATAGAGTCCTTGAAAATATTGCATCATATTGTTGTTTACATTTATGATCGTTTTTCTTTGCTTGTTCACTCTGAAATAGAAGTCCAAGAGAGAAATAAACCGAAAATTTAGGAGGCTCATAAAACCTCTGCTTAAGAAGCATATTTAAGCCTACCATGGACCACACCATTTGCAACATAATGCATCGCCTATGCATTAATAACAAAAAATTTCGGAAGAAGTTGGATTGTGCGCAAAAATGGTACCAAGATGCTGACGCGCATGCGCGTCAGCTTGTCGTCAACATGAAGTTTGGTTTTGGTGGTTTATTTTGTTTTGAAGACTGAGTTTTATTGCACGAAAGTTTACACGCGGTCTCTGAAGGCTACGATTTGGCCTCAGTACTAGTAGATCGGGATCAAGCTGCATTTCAAGAACTGCAACAGCTGGAGAAAAATAACTTTGAATTCGGAGGTAGTTGTCTAGATTTTCTGCGGTTTGCGTTGAAGAAGTCGTGGAGCAGTGGATCAGAGCGCAGTCGTAATCCTTGAGCCGCATTTATTACCCTGGAGACCAGAACTACGAATTGTACGAGCGTGGCGCCAACTGAGCAGAGAAACTCCGCTGCTAATCCAAGCCGATGATTTACATTTGGAAGCATTGGGTATGGGGGAAGAGTAGAAATTACAACTGGAGAAATGTCAGAAATATCACCGGTGCGTACTTCCACGCAGTCTTTAGGGGAGAGGTTGTATGACAGCTCACTTTGGGGGCCGTGTCTTTCTTGCATGTCAAACCATGGGCCGGGTACAAGGAGTCTCAATTCGGGGATAGGTCTGCATTTCCTAGACGCTTCTCCTATTCTTTGCTGGGTTATGAGAGTTGGTCATCGACCAGAGTAAAGACGCATAGTGGGGACCCATCCCCGAGTTGGGGCTTGCTGCACCGGGCCCATATGTTCATTTTTTCACGGATGTTAGCGCAAGATAGTTACACAGAGAAAACCAAACCACTACAAAAGGCTCTCAGTGAAGGCGTCGAGGTTAGGTGGTTAATAACCTCTTTCAGGCCGGGCGCCGTCTGTCCCTCAGGAATGTCGAAATCAAAATGGAACGAAAATAAGGGGATTTCATTTTTACAGGAGCCTCGTCGCATAACACTCAAGTACTTCGAAACATATCATTTCCGAAAGAACCTCGTGGTGTGAGAACACCGTGTTTGAATTCAAAATCACATCCCTTCTTAGTTCTATAACTTGTCGAGCAAAAGAAATCTTTTTACAGCGGATATGGTATATCCCTAATAAAGTTTCCACCGTTCTCACAGGTCGGTAGCTATATGAGTCGAAGCGATGATTTATCTGATTCTACCTACAAGTGTTATATCGTTTTTCAGTCTCGTTGAAATCTTGTTATGAATTGTTGGGGCTCTTGGCAGACTGCGGAGGTCAAAGTCGATTTGAGACCTAGTGCCGAATTTACACTTATAAGCAAGAATAAAGCATTCGTGATCAATCCCTTGTTGAGGATGTGGCACGCATTCTACTTCCATTTGTAAGATTCGTTGTGGCACTTGAATGCAATTTGGCCCATATAATGACTTGCACATCAGCTGGCCCTCAAGTCATTGCCCATACAATCACAGCCGATGTCAAGTCAGTGTTTTTATCCTCCCAGACAAGTCTGGTACCAATTAACCGACCCCGGAGGGATGGAAGGCTTGGTTGGCCCGGGCGACTCACGACCCAGGATTTGATCCCCGGACCGCTCGCGTGGTAAGCGTGCCACTTGCCACTACACCACTTCCGCCGAAATTGGACTTGTTCAAACTAAATGATCCATTGGAAGAGATCTTGGAGAGACGTCCCTTCTACTTATTCATAACTTCTTTTAGTCACAACTTATTCTAAACATTTTGCTATTGAGTTGTACTACATCGTGTCGTGCTACTTTCTGAATTTGGCCTCTCTGGTTGATCAGCAAGCCGTGGCAATTTTTCCTGGAAGACTCCAGGTTTTTATGTGGCGTCAAGTATGATTTGAGGGAGGAAGTGGCTCAGTTGTAAATGACGCTGCTTATCAGCACGCACGCAGCCGGGGATCAAATCCTGGGTCGTGCGTCGCCAACCAAGCCTTCCATCCCTCCGGGGTCGGTTAATTGGTACCAGACTTGTCTGGGAGGATAAAAACACTGACTTGTACATCGGCTGGAGGCCACATCGCATTCAAACGCCACTACGAATGTACAAATGGAAGTAGAATGCGTGCCGCATCCCAAAAAGGGATTGATCAACGGCAAATGCTTTATCCTTTATCCTTTTATATATGAATCGAGATTTCGCTATGGATTATCTCTAGCTCGAGGCTTGCTTTACAAAGATTGTCATCGTTGTTCTGGGTTAAAAATGTGCGAAAGAGGTAGGGTCTCGTCACTTTTGTTTACTGGCTGCAGATGACATTCGCAAAGCGAAAGCCATGCAATGTGATGTCTGCTTCTCGTTCGCTGCTACGCTATTTCAGCTGCTCACTCTCCGTGGCCAGGGTCTCTTTGTCGTTTGTCTTTGTAGCACTGCTGAATTCACAAAAAATGGAAGCTCTAATTTGAGAGCTTCGGCTGTTTCCTTTGGTTTTTTTCTTCACTAGCAATCCCGTCCACTTCTGTTTTCATTTTTGGGCAACGTTTTGAGGTCTCGAAAGCTTACATTCTTTTGCTCTGGCACTGTGGCAGAAATGTTAGGATGAACATTGCTGGAGCACACAGATATATGTACAGGGTGTCCCAAAATTACTTGCGCCTATTTATTGCAATGTCTTTTGAACTGTTGGACACAGAATGGTAATTGAATATAAACATAATTATACTAACATCATACACTACAACATGCAACAACCAGATTTCAAAATGTCCTCCACCTGCACGAATTCAGGCCCGGAGTCTCTTCTTGCACCATTCGCACGTTGCACGCAGGTGTTCCTTATCCAATTCTTCCCAGGCTTCCTTTGATGCTGCTTGCAATGGTTGCAGATTCATACGACGAGCTCGACATGCCTTGCTCTTAATCACGGACCAGACTGAGAGTTCAGTGATTAAGATTAGGGGAGCAAGAAGGCCATTCCTCGCGGCGACGAAGTCGGGCAGTTCGCAGCTCGCACCTGCCTCGAACGAGCTTGGCCCCATAGGCTGTAGCACTGTCCTGCTAGCAACACCACGGCTTGTTCCCAAAGTGGGGGTTGGATCAAGGTTTCAATATGTTCACTAACACGCACGTCCTTGCTGATCTTCACACATGAATCGGCAAAATTCAACGGCATCTCACCATTGGCCGCGACTCACACCCAATTCATTACTGATGCCGAGTTAGCCGTTCTTCAACAATCTTTCCTCGTGAGATGACACTCCCGATATTTCTAACTAGAATGTGATCGCTTTGGCGATTCAACACCGGCTCTACAGCGAATATTTTCTCGTCAGAAAAAACGATCGAGAGTCGCGTATGGCCAGTTTAGCACGATAGTAACCTTGCGATTTTTTTGGCAAGTAATTTTGGGACACCCTGTACATCCCATCCCCCTTGAAGGCGGATTTCACGTGAAAGGGCAGCTCATTAGAAATAAGTGTCGCAGTGGTCAATGGTGCAGGGACGAAGAAAAACCATGAGAAACTGCCCAGAACCCGAGAACTGGGATCCTCATTACCCGGTGATTTTTCTACACTAATGTGACTTCATCGATGCTGCCCTCTTTGACGAATAACGCTTTCTCTGCTAAGTGGCGGAGGGTCGAACACCTAGAGGGATACGCACCGCACCGATAGCGTGCGGGAGCTCCCTTTGGTGCCAATGGTGGGACGTAAGCAAACCAGCCCTTTTGGCACATCGGCTGGGACCGTATGCTGAATGTTGGGGAGGGGATGGTGTCCCCGACGGTGGACGGACAACTTCAACGCGGTCCTTAGAACCGCCACAATTTGGCGCTTACCTTAGAACTAAGCCTTAAAGAGAGGACGGGTCCGTCCCCTCTCCTAGGCTTAGTCCAAGGGTGAGCAGACCGGTCCTTCTGGCGAAGCTACTGGACCAGCTGCACCACTTGCGTCAGTACTCTCCTATCGTACCAACCGAGTTGAAGTAAACCGTCGACCGTTGGGGACCCCATCCCCTCCCCAACATTCAGCATACGGTCCCAGCCGATGTGCCAAAAGGGCTGGTTTGCTTACGTCCAATTTGCTAGGCACTCTGCAGCACCTGTGAGGAGCTCCTCTACTCTACTTAACTCAGGGATAAGTTTCCCCTCTTTCGAACTTCGACCGGTATCGTGAAAATCCTCCTTTAACTTAACGGCTGGCCGCCTGACGAGCCGCTGCGTCTTGCGTCCATCCTGGTACACTTGACAACGCTCCAAAATCAAACTAAATTTCACCATAATTGCTGTCGATCGCTAGGTGCATGCATGTGATTACTACCAAGGCTACACTTTAAGCGGCTGCTTCCTTACTTAGATATTCTCCACTGCTCGCGTTTACGAACAACCCAGCGACCTCCCCTCCAAAAAATCTCAAACACGACCCCTCGCTTCATCAACCTGAATACGACCCTTGTCCAGAATCTCTCGACCGTTCTTCATCTTACTTTACATATGAGACCTAATAGTGCGCCGGCTGCCAATGAAACATTAATAAAAATGTTCAAATTGGAGCAGATTGGGGGATTTCTCGGAGATCTTATTGTTAGCACAGTTCTTCTCACATGAGCAAACGTGACCTTCACTGAAGTTCTGTTCAGCTTCGATTCAATCGGAACACTTCTTATCAACAATGCCTTTATCACAGACCAAGAACGACTTCGAATCGTTATCTTAGCACTTTTTCTTGTACTCGACTGTTCGGTGGCGGCGTGAACGAGGAAGGGCAGCTGGATTCCTGAATAGATAGAAGAAATGGAAAAAATATAAACTGTATGAGCTGCTTAGAACCAGAATTTCTTCAGCGCTGTGAAATAGCATAACAGGAAACTGTAATCCGAGCCTCGTTGACCATTGTGTAGGTTTTTGCCCACTATGAGCATTTAGCTATCAATCCGTCTGAATAGTTTTCTAGTTTCCGGCAAGTCCTGGGACTGGTTGCGGCTTCTTGTAGTAAGCGCAATACAGCTGAGGGCGTGCCGCACCTGCTGCAGACCCCTTTCAAGTGTTCTTGGGCCTTTATCGGATTTTAACCGCTATTTTAAAACCGTTCCGAATGAGTAAACAACTGCAAATTAAAACTTTGGGATACTGTGGAATCAGAGGTCCTGTTGTAATGTCTTGTACATTGCTGCTCTCTATCCTTTCAATATGAATTTCCCCATCGTTCTGCAAGCACTCATCATGCAGGCAATGATGTACCTGCCTTATTGTTAGAAGTTGTTCGTCGATCTCTGGTTCTGGTGAGAGTGGTTCAACTCCAATCTGGTACCGTATAAACGACATGTAGGGATTGGAAACTCAACCAAAATCAAAACAATTGAATTTATACTGTATTGCGGTACACACTGGTTCAGCAATAAAATGAGAATAGTGGCAGTGAATCTAATGAAAAGGTCAGGTAGACCCTTCGTAGAAGGAGCCCCCGCAGACTCGTAACATCATTAACACGTTGGAAACCGCGCATGTTTTACGTTTTGCGGCCGCGTGGACTTCAGTGAAATTTTTAGGAATCTTATCAAGCAAATTGGAAGAAAAACCTACTGTATGATGCAGAAGAAACCTTATCGAATGAAATGGAAAAGAAAATGAAAGAAAACTAATATTTGTTTCCGAAATGTGAGCTGAAAGGTCCTAAGCGGTTGACGGACTGCAGCCCACATATGGGCTGCATGGGCTCCAAGGTGTTAAGAAAGGTATTGACAGCAACTGTACCAAAACAATATCGGTAAAAATATTGCAGAAATACCAGCTGTGAAAAGGGATCAGGTGCTTAGGGCTTTCGTAGTCTTGCCATCGAACGATTTCATCTTTCATGGGGAACGTCATAATGACATGTTTGAAAAAAAAACCAGGATTCCGCTAAAACCGGACCTTGCAGGGCTGCCTTTCTGGCCATGCTGGAACGAGCGAGATGATCATCGCTGTAGGACTGTGAGGCGACAGTAACGTGCGCTACTTGCCATTGTACAACCTCTGCCCATAGATACTATGTTTCAGAATTTCTGTTCGTAGGATTAGGAGCGTTAGAAGTTAGTGACCCGTTGAGCGTTTGAGCGAAATCCTGAAAAATAGAGATCTTTCTCCGATAGATTTCTCCAATGAGAAGGGCGCAGTGAGTGACTTCGCTAATGGTGAGGCTTCGCCCACACCATAAGCGAGTCTGGTACGGTTGGATATGTAGCAGTTTATTAACTAATGTACTCAACAAACAAAGTGAATTCCAGTATTGGATAGATTCACTAACAATGAATAATATGGTGTCATGAAAAACCCAGTCCCAACCTAACCTCCCCTTCAAAAAGCGAGAAAGTGTCGGGTGCAGACCAAACACCACAACTGACGACGGCCTCCAAGTAAATCTGGTTAGAAGTTGTTCATAGTGATAGCTGATTTCTGGTAAATGATAGTTGTAATTAGTGACAATCGATAGAATACAACTGCAACAGGCTAATCATTTCATTGGCAGAAAACATTAACATTTTGTGAAGGCCGTCGTCACTTGTGGTGCATGGTCTGCACCCGACACTTTCTCGCTTTTTGAAGGGGAGGGGTATTGTATAACTGTGATGGACACCATGCAGCAGGGTCAACCCTATCGTTGGTACTATTTGGAAATTTTTTACGACCCCCCCCTTCATGGGCGAATTGATACGACCCCCCCCCTTGTGTGTAATACTTAATAAATACTGTGTAATACTACAATTCATGCACACATTTTTATTTTTCTACTCTTCTTCAACACAGAGCACCTACAGCGTAGGTGCGACTACAACTACAACTACGTCCAAGTCTCCGCCAAATGCTGGTTGCTTACCTTCAGAACTAAGCCTTGAAGAGAGGACGGATCTCTCAAGTCCGTCCTCTCTCGGTACATCAATCTGTTCGAGTAAACACAGATGCAACGGCCGGGAGAACTTGGCGCACGCATACCGATAGGAGGGGGGGGCTAGTGATGCAGGTTAAAGTAAATAGAAAGAAATGGAAAGCGCATTGATCCGTTGAAATTTGTGATCGCCTCGGAAACGGTCGTGCAATGGCGCGTTTGCTGATCGATTATTGGTGACGAATGGGATATTGAAATGTAAACAAATTTTTTCTTCTTAAATTTTCAGGTTCCTCGGAAGACGGGGGTGGATTTTGGATCACCGAGGCTAATCCTTCTTATGTAGAGCGGATTTATTCTAAAACATTCTGGAATGAATAAGTAATTGATCAAGAAATGGAATTGCACTACAATTTTTACCTTCCACTTTCTAGCCCTATAACTTTCTTCGTATTCAAGGTTTTGCGGCGAAGTGATTTGATTTGAAAAATTCAAATTATTTTCTCTCCATTCATATCTAAATTTTCTTTTTTAAAGCTATTTAATAAAAATTTAGCACGTTGGAACTTTTTCCTGGTCAAACGCGACTTTTCAACCTTCACACGATCATAACTTCTCTCAAAGTTAGTCATTTGGGAAGCTGAACGCGCTATGAAAAACTAGAGGATTCGAGCTTTCTAACAAGTACCCTAACATTGCTGAAAGGTCAGTACTTCGAAAATTAGTCCCGTTGGGACTTCTTGGGTTCGCGGAACTATTTTTCTGAAACCGCGACTTTTCATCCTTTTAGCGATCATAACTTTGTTCAAACTGATTTATTTGGGAAGCTGAACACGGTATGAGAAACTAGAGGGTTCAAGCTTTCTAACAAGCACCCCAACATTCCTGGAAATTAGGACTTCGAAAATTAGTCCCGTTGGGACTTTCTTTTGAAGGGGCATTCTTCAAGTCATTTTCTTAAGAACGTGGGTTTTTCTAGGTTTCACAGGCCGCAACCTCCAGGGAAAACAATATCGTTTGACCATAGTGTAAATGCTTCATCACGTGCTTGCAGTGCATAACCGCTCGGTGCGACATTCTCCGCCGCGACGCTCAATGAATCCGCTTCATGAAAGCTCATCTTAGAAGGACCGATTACAGATGCCTACTACAATTCTTGTTAAACAAGTGTGACATGTTTCTCCAGCAGTACCCAGCTAAAAAATTAGGTTTCATATCCATGATTTCGTGGTGATGACACAATGTCATGGCCTTTTTTCCACGCTTGCTAAATATCTTGCCAGCTACGTTTCCTTCCTCTAATCATTTCTCTGAAAACATCCTTGTGAGGGACATATATCTTATTGAATTTAGAAGCTATTTCGAGATGCCGATCCGCCGACCAGCGAGATAGTACGCCCCCCCCCTCCAACCTAAACCAAGTACGACCCCCCGTTGGTACTTGTACCAACGTAGGGTTGACCTCCTTCCGCAACAGACCCGACTCATATCACATCCGCACGACAAACTTCCCAGAAAACACTTGCCAATCCCGGGAGAACATTCAACTTCCCCCCATGGACTTCTGAACACTATATATGAATAGAGCCTCACCTTCATACAGATTGTAAACCATAAACTCAAAGGATCCGCCAAAAAGTCGGAATCATCAAGTCGGCCGCGTAAACGTAAACATATGCTAGGCGGGCTCTCAGATTTCCGTGGAGTAGAGGAGTGTTCTCAAAATTTGCACTCCAACAGGAGGAGCACCCGTGACCCACCGACTGAATAGCGAGAGTTCTACAACCACTCCACGGCGACTCATAGTGCTGGGACGCTAGCACGATTCATATGTGACGACAATTTTCAGTGAACTTCGAACGGCTCATCAAAAAAAATTTGACGGGGGCAAGGCGACATTTACTTCAACTGCGTTGCTTTGCTTGATAATTGCTTCTGATCAACGTTCGAGGTACCCTTTCAATCGATCGCACATTCCGTAAGAGAGGAACAGGTATTTGGCACACAGCTGGTGGAAAGGCTGGCAAGCTGTTTGTGGAGTTTTTTTTCGTCATTTCAATGTCATGTTACATTCCTGCAAAGTAAATGCTATATTCCAAATAAAAGACTGATTATCAACTTTTGAGAATTATTCGTTTGCTCAGATTAGGCAGTGCTCGATTTCTAGCGAAGACCTGTCTGACAAATTTCCAGTGGTTTCCCACTTTGATTTATAATTGCACAAATTTTCTCTCAGCTTTCTCGATAAGGTTCGTCAGATGACTGGTAAACCTGCGTCTTGAAAACCAGAAGTGTGTTGGCAGTATTCCTCATTTTTTCCAGGGATCAATATTCAGGCAGGAGAAAATAAAACATTCCGAATTGATCAATGCGCTTTTTGGGATGCGCCACCAATTCTGCATTCATTCGAAATCGCAGACACATCTGAATGCGATTTAGCCCATATGAGCCCATACAATGATTTTGAGGGGCCAGTCGATATACAGTTCGGTGTTTTTTATCCTCACAGAGTAGTCTGTCAAAGTTATCTAATCCGGAATGGCTGAAGAATTGCTGGTTTGTGCCCTCCGTGAAATGATCACATGGCCGTTAGCGTATTAATTGGCGTCACTGCGTGTCATTGCCACTGCGCCACCTACGCCTCTTGTCACATCCCATGCGTACATCTCGTTCCCGTACAGAAAAAACGAACAAAAGGAACCTTGAAAGATTCAAGATTATTTATATCTATTAAAGGTACCTGCTAAGGCACTTCATTTCTAAAAACTGCTGACATGGCTGCTATGGCGAAGGCCACTTGACAAGGGCAAAAGTCCATAGAAGGAAAACAGGTGAGGCGGTTTCAAATTGCACTTCCTAGAGATGCTCTTAACTACAGATTTCAGTTTAGCATCATAAGTGACCATCCTGAACCCCCATCATGACCTGCTGATCATGCAGATGATGAGAGCGACCACCGAAAACGTGAAAACCGCCAGCATCACAAGCACTGGAGGCAATCAATGCGTTGATAACGTTATCGACAATGAGAGGAGAAAGAATTCAGCGCCTAACTGGACCGAGCGAAGGTCGCCCAACTGGCAATCCACTGCCCTCTTGTGGTGACTCTGACCTGAGGTATCGCCAACTACGCCACGCACCACACATTTCGAATAATGCTTTTCGTTTTAAATCAAGTCAATCCATCATTCGAGAAGATTCTAACTGTATTCCAGCCTGCGAATGGTTTCATGAACCTAAAGTGCTGACCTCAGCGGCCGCCAGGTGGGCTCTTCCGGTTTGAATGGTCTCTCATCTGAAAGTCTGTGTGCAATCTGTGGCGACAAAGCCACCGGTAAGCACTATGGTGCGGTCAGCTGTGACGGCTGCAAAGGTGAGCCAATCGACGAATTCATCTCAGTTATTTTCTTATCATCTTCTGGACTCCTGAACGACGTCCGTGCCCGGGCTGGTTACTACGCTCCTGTTAGCTCCGCCAAAACGGGTCGCACTTTGAAAATTTTTGAACCATATTTAGTTCTTACAACAACTTTTTCTTCGTTTTCCCTTTATGGCAGGTTTTCATTCATATGGTCTTTTTCGCGAAGCCGCATTCGAAACGTACACGGCGCTACTCTCTGTCGATTGTATACTTCGGAATCTGCGTTTGGGGGTTTGGAAACTAACGGTTTTCTGGGGAAGCGGCGGAAAAAAAAACATTTCATTTTTAGGTCTTTTCTAATCTTGGAAACTGAATTCAATATGATTTACTGCGTCATCAATTCTGCCTAAGATAATGGCTTGCGCCGTAGCGCAATATAATGCGGGTATCAGCAACGCAGTTAAACACGTTGACACATCTGCAACGATTTGGCATTTTTGGCGCGCGTGGACGGGCAGAGCGGCTCCGCTAGCATGCCGTCCGCCTCACAGCATAACATCTGTGGATTTTGCTTGCGATGCGACAAAATGTTTTTCTGATATTCGGTGTGTCAAACTTATTGGAAGGTACACATGTGAAAGTGCGGTCGAATGATGTGTTACAGCATTGAAAAGGCAAGTTTCACTTACTTTTGCTTTAGTGATTTCAAAAATTATTTTGGACGTGGTTGTTTCGGTAAAAACACATATCTTGCCACACGAGTAGCTTTGTACTCACTTCTAATATTCTTTTTTATCTACATGTTCGTGTTAATGAAGAGAAAATGAGGAATGAACTGAACGGATATTTTCGTCCGGTCCGAAAAACCTCTGCCAAACTAAAGAATATTTGGTCATTCTATAAGCCGCGTGGTTCTTGGTTATGTTGTGGTATGGCCTAAAAAATGAACACAAAAAACCTGGGAAGAAATGGCGCGTTCAAGAAAAAACTGAATGTAAAGGGTGTGGCAACTATAGTTGCCACAATGTCCATTGCGGCGTGCAAAACGCGGCAAACCTAGTTGCCGCGCTGTCGTCAAGGGGTGTTAAACGATATATTTGGGGAGTAGGGCCAGGGGGTCGACCACTTCTAGAACACCATATGTTCCTTTCTTGCGAAACCAGTTATACGGCGCCATATGAAGACGTACATTTGATGACCATGCA